>BJBW01024914.1:0-16690 GCA_004320125.1 Scolopax mira
CATGTCTTCACCACTTCCTGGTATTTCTCCTTGCCTGCCGGCCCCTTTTCCAAAGATCATAGACCTTCCTTTTGTTCTTGAGCTCCAGACAAAGCTCTCTATTTAGCCAGGCTGGTCTTCTTCCCTTCCTGCTTGTTTTTTTGGGACTTGGGTATGGCCCTTTCCTGCGCTTTGAAGAGTGCCTCCTTGAAGTACGACCAGCCTTCCTGGGCACCTTTGCCCTTTAGGACTGTCTCCCAAGGGACGCTTTCAACCATGCTCCTGAAGAGGCCAAAGTCTGCCTTTCGGAAGTCCAAGGTGGCAAGTCCATTTTGTCCATGTATTTTCAGTACCTTGTCTTATAGCTAGGTAATCTTCCCAAATAACCTCTGGCCATTACCTTGACTGACCAGCCATGTGCCCAGTACTCAGCCAACAACCATACATGTACTATTTGCTTTGTACATTAAGAAAAGCTTTATTTATTATATTGAGCAAAATTTTCCTGTTACATACAAATAGTATTCAAAATTCAAACAGTTCCCAAGTATTTAATATATAATATTAATTAATAAAATTAATTAATAAAAAAATACCAAGGCTTGAAATTAAAATAGCTATTTATTGTTTTAAACATTAACTTTCTCTACCAAAAGACCTGCAGCATGTTTTCATCACCTCCAAGTCTACTAAAATGAGAGTAGCTTGCACTGGCCTGACAGGGAAGTATAATGCTACAACATCTATATATCTGCTCTTTAGAACTTCTAGAAGTCATTACTGTCCAGATCCTTATAGATATGGCTTAGAGCTATGCTTGAGTCATAAATTAATTAAAATCTGGGAGAGATATGAATTAATTTGCTCATTCATAAATATTTAGTGTCACTTTAGACTTCTTGGAATATCTAACATACTTTCGTGTATGTGGTAGATATGGTATAAGACACAAAGTGTCATGAGGAGCTGAGCTGGCTGGTCCATACATAGAAATAAGAAAAGGATGCTTAAAGGAAAGTTGAGGACAAATACCTGGCATTTCTGAAGTCTACATATTTGAACACGACATGGTCCTCTAAAGACCAGGGGAAAAAAAACTCAAAGAATTTAGAATATCACTCTAAAGAATGTCTTTGATACTTTCAATAATATGGAGGAGAAAAACTGAACACTTGTACCTGTGGTTCTTTTGATTAAACTATTACTATCCAGAAGACTTGATGAGTCAGGTAAACCAAGCCCAGCATATCCTGAATAGAAAAGAAAATCCTGAGCCTTACTACAATAGACAGATTTATTTTCTTTGGAAGAGTAGGTGGAGAATATCAGGTTTTTACTCAGATTCATAAATTTATGTGTTTATGTTTGGAAAGAGGCCATTGAGAGGTTGCCAAAATGAGATACACTTTTTCTTTTTTTTAAAAAAGAGGTACAAGTAAGTCTTGTTATCATTATTATCTCAACTTTTCTGTGTTCCCTCTTATTTGTTTCCTTCAATGTTATCTCTGTTTAGTCCTTAAATAGTGAAGTATTCATTAGACCACTTTTTTCTTTAGTAGACCTCTATTTTCTTAGTACTATAGTGCATAAGTAGTAGAAAACCCATGTAACTGCACTTGATATAAGAAGTACTAATAGCTGGCTGGGACAAGGTTTTGCTGTCGGACGTTTTATAAAAGTAATTGTTTATCTCCTAATTTTCTATGAAACCAGCTATGGTGATGTCCTATACATCTGTAGAATTTCCTAAAATGCAATGTAATCAAAGAAATTTTATGTGATAACAGTGAGAAGCTGTTATCAGTTTAAATTATGCCTAAAGAAGAACTGTTCAATGACAAGAAAAATGAGGAAAGGATCAGGAGAGGAAGGGAAATTTGGATTTTTGCATTTGCCTTTAAATTCTAAACTATATTCTGATAATCTAAATATTTTTGACAAAATAGACTAATAGCTGGCAGAGCTACTATGTTTTATGCAACTTAAGGGCCTGGATTCTTTAAAGACTGAGAGCAATGCCACAGCGCCCCAAGTTTTCGGAAAGCAATATGTGAATTCCAGCTTCTGAAACATCCCTAGAAAAGACAAGCTTTTTCCCATTTATTGGAGATTGGGACAGTCACCCTGCATGTTTAAAATAGAATTGCAGTCATCCAAGGATACCTTATTTTTGTATCAAAAACCTTTGACACAGACATTGCCTACCCTTCCTTAAAAACTTTCAATTTTATTGCCACTTCGCCATTTTCAGGAGCAAGTGATGAAACAGGATATTTAACAGAGATTTAAACTTAAATCCTTTCCCATGTACCATTAGAAAGCATGAAACAACTATAATTTAGTTAGTGAAGTGAAAGGTTTCAAAATATTACAATATTACAATTGTCTTCTCAGAGAAAGACAGAAATAAAGCATAATTATCCCTAATCATATTCAATGGCCAAAATAGTAGTTTAAAGATAAATATTTAAAGCTAAGTTTATATTAGAACGAGAATAAAAACAACTTTGAAAGGAAAGCTTTGAAAATAATTTCTTTGTAATATACAAATATATCTGTTAAAATTAATAACTTTTCGCAAAATGAAAAAGAACCCTTCTGGCACAATATACAAAAAATATGATAGTTATTTTTTGCATAGTGAACTATATGACTCTCATACTTACTTTATTTAGTAAAAAGTAAAGAAAAATATATTAACTTAAAATGTTAATTAAAAAAAAATATGAATATTAGGATATCCACTTCTTAACTTCTAATCTGTTTATGAGATAATAGAAAATTATTGAAATGTGGACTAAGCCATGTGTATGTGTGAAATGTGAAATTATAAAATAAATAAAAATGGTTTCCTAAGACTTTTGAGATCTTCCTTGTTGAAGAGAGACTGTTTTCTGAGCTTTTTTCAAATGAGCACCTTTTCTAACATATTGAAACAAGTACTGCTTTTCTTCTTATACAAAAAGAGAAGCCTAGAGGAAAAGGTTGCTTTCTAAATTTAGTGTAACTTGGAATTTGCACATATGTCTTTAAGGATAATATTTTTTTTTTCACCTTTGCTATAACCTATAATAGCAAGTGAAATATTATCTGTGAGGTATTTAGTACTGAATGGAAAGATGTGTCAACAAAGCACTAGAGCTACCTTTGAAATTCTAATTCAGTCATTAAAATTCTGACTTTGATTCAACATTGAAGTAAACTAAGATTAAGCAAATGTTCTACTTATACATTTTTTCTACAGCTGTAACATGCATAGCTTTGTTTATTAAGCTGCATTTACCAAATTAATTACAGGAGCTTTATTCTTTTTCCTCAAGATTTCTAATTCTATGCAGAAGTTTGCTTGGGCTTTGGGTTTTTTGTTGTTTGGGGGTTTTGTTTGGTTTTGTTTGGTTTGTTATTTTTTTTTTTCCAAAAAGTGTTAGTGCTAACAATCTATGTTTATGGAAGTGTCATTGTAATATCTGCTCCAAAGCCCATCATTTCATACACATGAATGATGCCCACTAACATATGTTTCTCAGGCTCTCAGGGAATTTTCCCAGCAGGATTCCTAAAGAGGCCACCAGGCAGCAGCAACAACAAGTTAGACACATACTTTCCTTTTGCAAGAGTCTGAATCATAGTTTGCTCTCTCATCCTTGTCAGTTCCTCCCAGAAAGGGAGGAAAAGAAAGAGGACAGTAGAATTGTGGAGGAATGAGGAAGTGGAAGTTCAGACGAGTGTCCCTCCTGGATGACATATTCTTCAGTAAAATAGAGAACTAGGGAATACAGCATAAATCCTTTTTTTTCATACACAACAATATTCACCATGGTAGAATCCTAAATCTAAATTCAAGAGGGAAAATAACAGTTGCAAAAAACCCTCAGTAAGTTTGAAGAGGACACCAAGTTGGGGAGAAGTGTTGATCTGCTGGATAGATGGGCTGAAGCCAATGGGATAAGGTTCAACAAGGCCAAGTAGCAAGTCCAGCACTTGGGTCACAACAACCCCATCTAGCGTTACAAGCCTGGGGAAGTGCTTGGAGAGCTGTCTGGCAGAAAAGGACCTGGGTGTGTTGGTTGACTGTTTGCTGCATATGAGCCAGCAATGTGCCCTGGTGGTAAAGAGGGCCAACAAAATCCTGGCATGTATCAGGAACAGCATAGTAAGTAGGACTTGGGAGGTGATCATCCCCCTGTGCTCACTGCTGGTGAGGCCCCACCTCAAATACTGTGTCCATTTTTGGGCCCCTTACCATGAAAAAGACTTTGAGGTTCTGGATTGGGTCCAGAGAAGGGCAATGAAGCTGGTCAGGGGACTGGAGAATATGTCTTGTGAGAAGTGGCTGAGGGAGCTGGGGTTGTTCAGCCTAGAGAACAGGAGGCTGAGAAGAGACCTTATCGCTCTCTACAACTACCTGAAAAGAGGGTGTAGAGCGGTGGTGGTCAGTCTCTTCTCCCAAGTCACAGGTGATAGGACATGAAGAAACAGCCTCAAGTTGCACCAGAGGAGGTTCAGATTGGATATTAGGAAAAATTTTTACACTGAAAAGGTTATTAGGAATTGGCATAGGCTGCCCAGGGAAGTGGTTGAGGCACCGTCTCTAGAGAGGGCTGACGTAATGCTTAGTGACATGATTTAGTGACTTTTTTTGGTCAGTGTTAGGCTGATGGTTGGAGTAGATGATCTGAAAGGTCACTTTCAACCTAGTCAATTCTATGATTCTGTGAAAAAAATGAGGCTACTGAGCACACTACAAAGTTATATTGTAAAATGAGTCAGTGATATTTAACTACTTCTTTAATGAGGAAAAAAGATACACTCCTTTATCCTGTTCTGGTTCAATCTTGTGATTGCACATTCATAATAGTCAAGACTACCTAAGAGTCAGAGAATGGTTTCCAAACACCACCTCTTTGCTATTTCCTGTGCATGTCCTTACATACTCTTTTTCTCTATTCCTCTTTTCACAAAATTTTAAAAAGATTTTAGTAAACAATCTATATAATTAACTGTGTCTTCACTGGGCTTTTCTGGAAATTCTGTAAGGTAATGTTCCTCCTTTAGACACTTAGAGATTAAAAAAACCCTTTCAGTCTTTCACTGCCACTCATGTAGTCTGAAGAATGCTTTCTGGGAACTAAATGGTCTTTTTGCAAAACAGTAGGAAAGATTCAAGACTATCCTGTCTCTTAGACAACTAATTACACCATTACATTCTGCAATTACAATTAAAGATTTTCAGCTGATGAAAGGCATGTTCGCTGCATTCTCATTACCTCATATTTCCTTGCCAACACTCAAGAGTATCATGATTTTGATGAAACAAAAACAACTCAAGAAGCTATACTTTCTCAGTAACATCAACAGACTAGCTTAGGAAACACACTGAACTCCTTTTCTCCACCATGTTATCTGAAGGAGTAACATCCATCCTTTGTGCTGAAAGTATTTTGTTTAAATTGGTCTTTAAAAAAAAAAAGTGTTGCCAGGTTTTCATTATAGTGTTACCGTTATTGTTCAAGTCAGCAACTTTAGCACACAGTTCAGCCTATTTCTTGGATTTAAGTGAGTGGCTTCTCTCAAATTTAAATAGTTCAAATAAATTGACAAATGCCTCCTTGTACCCAGCACTAAGTAATAGCAAAAAATGGGGTAGTAATGTCATATGTGATAAATACAATTATTTTCTATGATAATAAAGAACAAAATGAATCAATACCAGTTCAGCAGAGAGAATATTGCATTCCCCTCATGTGTGTATAAGTCACCTTGATAATTAACCATAGGCCAGTATCTGGTGTTCTAGAATAAATAAAAATAGAACAGAGACATTCAGAAAATAAGAGTTTTGTAGACTATTTAGAAGTTGGTCCATCTTCTATAGCAATATTTATTAAGTTTTGGTTTTGCAAATAGGTTTGGGAAAGTAACATACTTGTCTTACATTTTGAAAATTCTGGGTATTTCCCTATTATTCATTAACTTGCACAGAATCAAAAAAAGCATGCTGCATAAAATATTGTATTTTGGGTGGTGTGACATTATTAGTTATAAAAATTAGAAATATCTTCAGAAAAGGGAGAAATTGTATGCTTGAATGTCTGACAATTTATTTTGTGTTTACTATTGTTAGGAAAAGAACAACCCATTAAACCTAATTTTGATTCATGTTTTACATTTTCTAATATTCCATCCAATTCCTACTCCAGATCACAAATAGTATATGCAGAAGATTTCTCTGACACTGTCATCCTTAATTTCTGGTTTCACAATCATTTCCATAGCAACAGAATAATATTTTTATAAACACGACATTGTTGCTTCTGTTTTGAGTAGACGTAGCTGAGATATGAATCCATACCTGATTTTCAAAGAAAAATTACATAAAAAGAAATAAAATGTAAAACGTTAATATTGAGATTAAGTTGCTTATTTGATTTCCTTGCCCCAGTGTCAAAATTTTTTAAGTTAGTAAGTAAAATATTATAGCTCAGTTAAGGAAAGTTTTCGTTGAGCTAATAGCAGGAGAAATAACTCTCACATAATTTGAATATGGATATGAAACCAAGCTTAACTTGTTAATAAAGATGAAAAATCCCAGTGTCAGTTATATCACTGCAGCCAAATAACACTTTTGCTACTCAAATAGATGGAAGTGTGACTGATGCAGAAATATAACTCAGGATATGTTTCTGAGGAAAAGCTTTCATAAGGTTGGTAAAATCCAAGATAAGCATGCTGCCATATGCAAATGTAACAAGGACCACTTTATTTGGCTACCTTACAGGTTTTAACTTCAGTTATGTCTGACTACCCCTGGCTAAAGCTGTTTTCTGGTTACCTTTACTTCGACTCAAGCCTGTGAAGGCTATGCCACCTTTTCATTACCCCTGAACTATTCTTCAGAATACTTGCAGTTCTCTGGGTTTTTTTGCTCTGTTCTTTAAGATCGTGTCAAGACACTTAGAAGAAAGTGGGATAAAGTGGCCTCTTGTATTTGAATCATGGGAATATATTTGTATGTCTGGGATTAGCCAGAAATAAGGGAAAAAAGGAAACAAATCAGAAGATAAGTGTTTATCCAAAGTTTTGTGGGAAGTTTAAGGGGAAAATATGGTTTAGAAAAGGACAGAAAGTGCAGACTGGGGCCTAAGACATACTCACACCAGATTCCTAATTTTGTTTTGTGAATTTTGTTTGTCTGTGCAAGACTATGATTTCCTCAGTGTTGGTATCTGACCTGTGCAATCACAAACATGATATGGACAGAACATTTCAAATTAATTAGCCAGATAAAATGATAAAGTGTGTCCAGAATAAAGAATACAGGACTTTCATTACCTGCAGAACACAATACAATGCATAAAGTCAAGGTGATTCAGTATAATGTTCATTTGAGTGCAAGTATTACTTTTGGTTCTTTTTATAGAAAATCTAAACTGTCAGAGTAAGTTTTCACCAAAACTAAATTGTGGACAACATGACATTGTTGAGCTCCTTCTAGGAGACCTAAAACCAGAATGACTGTTGTTGAAGTAAATCCTTAATAGAAATGTTGAAGAGAAACAGATTTTACAAGAAGTTATAATTATTCCATTTATTTCATCAAATGTTGATATTGAAGATAGTATCGGCATTCATGAATCAGCAATAAAGTAATTTTTTTTTCAGATATGTAAGAATATACAAAGGAGCACTCCGAACAGCAGCATACATTCACAAAACCAAGAATTTTGGGGTTTGATTTTTTTAATAAGTAGATTCCTTAAATTGTATCAAATATTTTCATATACTGCTAGTATTTTATAAATGCAGCTACCAAGAGAAGAAAATCTTATTAAAGTACTTCGGATGCTTCACTATGGCAAAATTAGCCACACTCTGTCAGCTCCGTTTCAGTGCTTATTGCAGCACCTGTTCTTGAAATCAGCAAAAGCTGAGTTGACCTAAATTTAGGTGCAGGGTATGGCACGGTTTCATTCCTTATGTAGGTTGAGCAGAGATGTATGGAAGAACAATATATTTTTATATGTATGGTAATTGTTCTATGAAAGGAAATAAAGAAATCTGTATGTCATTTAGCTAGAGAAGAGGACAAAATATGTTGTTGCAGTGATTTAATGGTATAAAAAGAAATGTTAAGTATGATTGCTACTAAATAAAGTGCATGTGTGAGAGTCTTTTGCAGGAAATATTTTTCAGATATTCCCACAGAAGTTTTGAATTGGATAACAAAGGGTACCTTTTGAGTATTGAATTTGCTATGAGATTTGCCAGAATAAAGTGATAAAAGACATTGTCAAATGAAGAAGATATCCATAATATGTCTCATTTGATTCTTACAGAAAGATATTTTACTTTACCCCAATTTAACCTTAATTCAAGTCCTTGTTTTTGTAGTCTCAATCTTTATGGTATTTTCATGGTTTTTCTTTCCTTATAGCGAGGATACATTTAAAAACTTTCATTACAAAATGTATTTTAGAGTTGTGCAGAATCCTGTGACTTTCTATGTATTTTTTGTTTTGAATTTTGTGATGCATGAGATAATTCATAAAAATTACCAGGACTGCAAACAATAGCTCTTGGATCAGATTTCTTTGTAGTTTTCCTTAATTCCCCAAAAATTCTTGTGAATAGCATCATTGTGGAGTCCTAAATTACATTCAACAGCATTGTTCTCAAAGATTCCCCGCATCAGTTATTGCACTAAATGTATAGGCTTACAAGATGAGGAACAAATGCAGTCAATTTTGAAGGCAATAAGAGAATAACAATTAAAACTGCATTTAGAAAAATAATTTTTTAAATCAAGTTAAAAGTATTACTGACCTTCCATTAGGAAATGAAAGATATTTAACCTTCCCCTCATGAATAGCTAGTTTACACTGAAAGTCATTAATAATTAATTTTTTTATCTTGCAAGTAATTTCAAAATTATGCTGATGGACACAATTAACACTTTTAAAAATTTTTCTCCTCATAATATACTAGATATTAATAGACTTTCTCTATTCAAAACTTACTTAACAGATAATAAGAACTCCGTCATTTGCTTTCATCAACAGGTTAGTGGTGAGAGACATTTGTAAAATCTGGGGAGTTTAAGTTCTTTGGAATAACTGTAATTTAATATTGTTACAAGGTTAGAAATGTGAATCTTGTCACAGTACAGGTATGTCTGCAATATGTAAATACAAGTTATCTGTCTACAGAATAGACCAAAGAACTTAGACCAACACTTTCCACTGATGGATGGTAACTGATGGATGATAACAATTTTAGATCACTGAAAATTTCAGTTCTGTTTTTGCTTATAACCTTGCGACCAAGAAACATCTAACTATGTGATGCTTGTTGAGATCACTTTTCTAATTTTTAGCTGAAAAAGCAAAGGGTTGTTGCATAGAGTTGCATAGTATCTTCCATGTACTTTGTGTGTTTCTTCGGCAAAATCAAGTCACTATTATATCCTTCCTTATATCCAGGGATGTTGTCTGAGTTACTTTAACTAAACAATATGTAATACAAAGAGCTAAAGCAGAGACAAATTTCTGCAGGAGAAACCTGATTAAGTAAGCACCAATGAAAGAGAAAATGTATTCTGCCATTCTGTGAAATACAAATCTGCAGCCTTAACTCTTGTATACCCATAGTGAAACATGCTCTGTCCCTCCATTTTTCATTATTTGATGGGAGGTGTGACAGGTACATGGAGAAAGAATAAGAAGATGGAGACACCATGTAACTATTGTTAATGAGGTGATATAATTGATATAATTGTGAATGATATCAAGCTGTTAACATAAATTTTGCCAGGAAAGATTCCTTAAGGGATGAGAAAAATTATATTTGGAAATTCCCCTGAGCAGATCTGTGTTTCTGTGAAGCCAGAAATTCTGTATAGGTACTGTCAGCCCAAATTCTGACCACTTGCACTCTTCTGCAATAAAAGGACTAGTGTTCTTCCTGGAAACACTCTTTACTATCTTAAGGTATTGACATCTTGGTCCTTACTGAAGCTATATGGAAAACACTGGACATTCACACTCTAACTAAGCCCCCCTTAGCCATTCTCCCTTCTTTTTAGCCCGTTTCATTCTCTTCATCCCCTTGCTCTTCTCAGACTAAACAAACATTGTCTTAGTATCCTTGTTAAAGCAAAACCAGAAGAATACAGTTCAATATAACATCCAAGTCTAGTCAAATTAAAAGAAGGGCTGTCTGTTTCTTTCGAAATTGAAATCTATGTGTAGGTTTGTGGTTGTTTTATAAACTTAAGACACAAACAAAAGAACTGTAGAATTTGTGGGGAAGTTTCTCAAATTATGTTGTGGCAGCAGAGAGCCATCACAGTCAGTGGGCTTGAGTATTATGTATGGTGTCCCTCAGTCTTTCCCACCTCTCCTGTTTGCCTTTGCTATGACACTACTCCTGTTTTGCTTGAAGAGGAAAAGAAGATAAAATAGGGTGTCTAAGAAAGGCACATCACAACAGTAGTGCAGAAAACAGAGCCCTTAGGGGTTTGTATACGTATGTGTCTGTAATGGATGGTTTGCAATACTTGGCAGAAAAAATTGTTGTTCGGTAATTACAAAGAACAAAGGGTCTACTGAAAATAGATGGATGGCATAAATAAAAAGTTTTTAGTAATTGCTTCTGAAAGAGGAGTAGGCAGAAAATTCTTGGACTAAGTATAAATGGGGGAAACGTAGTAAAATATGGCTTTCCTGGTCAAGTTTGGTGGTTTTTTTCAACAAATTTGGATATAAAATAGAATATTAAACTCACTGGGAAAAAAACCACAAACAACAACCAACACATTATGGCTAAAATAAATTTGCACGAGTGTATCCTTCCGCCTGAATTCAATGTATTAAGTTTTCTATGGACTTCAGTACTCGATTCGAATGCAGGCTAATTTCATCACAGCTTTCTTCTGAAAGCCATATAATTTAGTGACATATCAAATACTCACAAGTAGATTTTTACTATTTTTATATGTCAATGTCCTGCTGGAGTTCATGGAGCTATGCCTGTGGATGGATGAGAAACTGACAAGTCAGAATTAAAGGGAAGTCAGGGACAGGTGATATTACAGTGAACGTCTGCTGACAGCATGGAGAGACAGACAGGAGTAGCCTCATGTGCACAAGCCCTGGTCCTCATGGAGGATGTAAGTGTGTGTGTGTATGTAAGTGTACAATGATATGTAAGTGAGAATTTTACTCATTCTCCTTCCAACTCCTCAAAACTTAAAAAGCAGTGCTATTAACGGTTCAAATATTCTGTCTACTAAAAATAAATATTTTTATGTATATATCGACCACAATCATTTATATTGTGTAAAGTTTAAATTAAAATATGTAATCTCTTTGCATACTATAATTGCAATTGTAATGATCTAAATACATAGAATAAATTTGATAAAGAAAAAAAGGGAAGGGAAGGGAAGGGAAGGGAAGGGAAGGGAAGGGAAGGGAAGGGAAGGGAAGGGAAGGGAAGAAGGGAAGGAAAAATTCCTTCATTTTAGTTCCAAAGATTCAGCTAACAGCAAGCCCTGTTCATTCTATGTTCTCTAGTGCAATTTCATGAATGCTATTTCATTCACAATGACAAATGTGCAAGCAAAAATTTAAACGGTAAAATTTTCTTTGTATTTGAGATAGATGATCATCTCTGACAGCATGTACTTTGCAAGCAAGGTTCTCATCCTAAACAGTCTGTTGTCTTTTTGTTGCAGAGAAAGGGAAGTATTTCCACCTACATATATCTTGAAAATATTAGCACCTGGAAAGTCAAAGCTTGATCATCCTCTTTCAGAAACCCCAACCTCAGCAGAATTCAGGAAGTCAGTTTGTCAGAATGCTTGTTGTGCAACACTATTTTAGAGATGCAAGCTAGGAAGTAGAAGTGGTCAGCTGTAAAATTTATCACTATTCTAAAAATGCTTACAACATTTTTTTTTTTAAAGATATATTTCTAGATAAACAAACTAAATTTCCTTGAGAAAAAAAACCAACAATGTAGGTAACATCACTATTTCTATCGTCTAAGACCTGATCTAGACTAGGCTTGTAAAGATATATACTCTTACCTACAATATTCTTATCTACAAAGTCATGAAATTACCATTTCATTGCGTGGTATATATATCTACTTGTGACAAATATGAAAAGCAGAAAATGAATCTATATATCTTGGCAGACAGTAGCTCTGAATGATGAGTTTAATGAGAACTAAACAGGTAAAATTAAACTTGAGTACAGCAGACATAACAGTAATAATTCAAAAATATCAAGCTCTGTCACAACATCCACCCTGTATCCTCTGTAGAGAGTGATACATATATTTTGCTTATATCATTACTGCATACTAGTAAGATCACAGTCTTGAGACACTCATCTAAAAGGTTTTTGAAACCTCCCTTTAATGATGCCTTCAAGAGAAACATGTTTTTAAAAGCACTACTATTCAGAAAAGTCTGGGTTATACACACAGCATTTTATCATGTCATGACAGGCCACACTGAGCTGTCAATACTGTTTGCTACATAAAAAATTACATCACTTCTAGGACATGCTTCACTCTACACTTAAATTCTCTTAGAAGTATGGTGCATCATGAGCTTTACTCTTACCAATTTGTTTCTCACAAGTGTTTTGCTTCTGTATTTTTCACATTTCTATTGGCAGCGATGAGGCTTAGCTGAACTGTAGATATTCTTCCATTGCCACACATAGCTCTAGCAACTTCAATATTATTCCAACTGAATTATTAAATATATAAAGAATAAGACTCAAATGCCTTGTTTTGACAATACTGGAGTATTTTTCTGTTGTGGCATTCATTTATCTGTGTTAATCCAGCTCACTGCCAAGTGACAGCAGGTAGAACTGTTATTAATCTCTTAAATATCTGTAATAATTATTTATCCTCATTGAGACTACAAAAGAATGTTTAATCTCACAGTGTTACAAAAACACAGTATCTTGAATTTCCAAATAAGAAATAAATAAAAAAGTTGTTGTTATTATTATTATCAGTACTAGTAGTAGTGGTAGTAGTATCGTTAGCATAATTAGTATCATTAATACTACTACTACTACTACCTACTATTATATTTCTATTACTATTAATATTTACTAGAGAGATTTTGTACTCTCACTGCTCACAGAATCTAGCTAGGAATTTTTTTTGCATTCAGTGACACACATTGCACAAGCAAATAAATATTGCTGCCACAAAATGTTTAAATCCTGTATTGGTCAAAAGAATTTCAAATATCTGAGAACAAGCCTGTTGGTATCTCTTGGGCATAAAAAGATACTTTCACAATATTAAAAAACCTGACATACAAGTTATCTGTCAGCTGTTTCAAGTGGGAGGATCTATAGAAAAATCTTTTGGTTATCCTAATGATGCATAGATTACCAAGTAATTGTAGTTTTAGAAACCTTTGTTTCTTTTTTTTTCTTTTTTTCTTTCTTTTTCTTTCATTTTTTTAAATCTTGAAACCTCCTCATTGACTTGATTGACAAGAAATACATTTCATACTCCTCAGTGTTGCCATTAGGTGTTAATTTTCAGGTGCGTTTGGCAGAGCATAGATTTGAACCCTTGACCCATTAATAAAAGTCTTTGTATCTCATTGCTGGTCTTTTAAGCTCTCCAGTCCTCTGGAAATACTTATCTCTGAAAAGCAAATACAAAGTTATTAAAATGTAGACAGTATCACAGACCATTCTTCTTAGTATTTTTGAAATATTTGTCTGCAAAAATAATTACAAAGTAGCTATTACATATTATGTGGAATAAATATTTGTTCACAGAGTTATAAATGGATTTCTTATTTATCTCTGCAATTTAAGAGGCAGAAGAATGACTTTTTCCAGTTTATAAAACACCAGCATTATGTATTTGAAGGACATATAGTAAAAAAATTCTAATTTGCGCCGATAATTTACCTGAAGTGATTGGTTCAAATAGTTTTTCATATAATTTTATACTTTCTAATTTTTAGTGCTGACAACCTGGTCAGGCTTTCGGTTTCTGTCCTGCCACTCGACAAAATTAAAGAGACTGGATTTGTCAGAGATCTATGTTGTTCGGAGTACCTGCAAATGGACAAATTGGACAAATGCAGGTGCAGGTTGCAAGGTATCCTGTACCTTGTAACATTTAAGATTAGTTCAAAGAGGATGAATACTGGGAATAAGCAAGGGAAGGAGATAATAATCCTTACCTTTCCTCTTCAGAAGCTGTTCTAAAATTTCCGGATTACATCTGTATGCAAATCTATGCCTATGTTATGTCAATTCCCCCCAAAAATTGTTAATTTAGTCTCTTTTTTGGAAAACTCATATAATTTTACTCTAGCAATTAAATTTTTATAGTGCTGACACTACTCTTTTTGTTATGTTTCACTTTTCATAGAGCAAAACCAAATTGAGAATAGACGAAGAATAAAGAACAGTCACAAATTTAGGCAAAGAAAATTAAAAAAGAATTCCGCTTTGTTTCCAGTAAACTAAAGTCATAAATTATTTTTAAATAATTAAAATAATGCAACAATCTAGAGTAGATTTTCTTTACATTGAGATGTAATTTTCCACATGAAAATTATCAGCTCATCTTCTAGTGTTTCTTTACAATCTATAAATTATTGATTGTTTTCTGATATTACATGTGTCTCTCTTCTGGGTCAACTAGTAAAAAAAACATGGTTGTTCACGTTGCTCTAACCTGTGTGTGTATATATATATACACACACACAAATATATATATGTGTATCTATGTATGTGTGTGCAAAATGAAGAAAGTAGGGAGGCAGGAGAAGAGAAGCATTCTCTAGAGACTGCCTCATCATATTTATATATCAGCTAAGTACTACAGTAAATCATGTTCTACTACCAAACTTTTAAAAAATCTCTGTTGCTCACAATGAGTTATTTCCTTTTTCACTATGTATATATGAGAAAAACACTCTGTCTTCAAAATTACCCAAACACAAAAAGTAATTGGAAAGAGAAAATATACTTTCATCTTACAAAAAAAGACAAAAGTGAAACATTCAGGTGCAGTTTTGGTTACTACCACTGAAGGTGGATTGCAAAACTGTAAGTGTATTTATGGTGTCTGCCAATACAAAAATTTAAGTTATACCAGATAATCCCTTATGAAACTCTAGAATTAATTTAGTATAAAGTATTGTTGTCATTCCAAAGAACTAATTTCACAGCTGTTTTCTTTCCCTCAACAGGTTAATTTTATGTGCTTTTAATTATTTATGTTATGAATTTAATTTATTACACACAACTATATAAAGCATTTAATAAATCAATTTTATCAAATACCATGAGAATTTCTGAGAAAGATACATGTGGTTTTCTCTTTGACATATGTCCATCAGCTTTAACCTAGTAATTTGCTGTAAGCAGTTCTTTTCCATAACATTTTTTTCAGTGAAAGCAATTTTTATGGGGGCAAAAAAAAAGTTACTATCTCTAATATGAAAAAGGAAATGTTAATGTAAAGTACCAATTTCATTGTCAAATGAAATAACTTCTAGTATTATAAATACTTAATATTTCTGTGTGCAGAAGAGATTAGAAGAATTTTCAGTTGTTCTTCAATCTATCTGAAAATTTGCTGGTAACATCAAATACATAGTCCGTACTTTCTGTGATTCCCTTCCATTACATCTGAACTTTACAGTATTTTTTTTTAACAGTGACCAAGAAGAACTACTGCCTAACAATTATTCCAGACATAAAATCTTGATATATTTTGCAGTGCAAGTGTTATAGGTATATAGCGGCAACTCATATCCTGCATACATGATGATCCTGTTTCAGGTAGTGATAAGCTGTGTGTCCACCAGGGAGGTCCTGTTGTGCAGCTAGCATGCGCAACCACATGAGTGACTGTCTGTGCAAACTCTCTTTGGGCTCTGCTTCTGGGATCTCCTGGGAACTCCTTTAGGCACCTTGAGTTGCCTGCAGCTGAACAGAAAGGGCTGACAAGCAAGGCTGTTAGTCCTAGCAAGCACTAGCATTCATTTCTGACAACCCCTCTCAGCTATTCCCAACACAAGTGCATTTGAGGTTTTGTCTGTAGCCTGCTCCTCCTGAGGTAAGGACCTAATGGCTTTTGGCTGTTTCCAAAGAGGGACTTGCATATCAGCAAGGCCTGGCACTGTAAGCAGAGCCAGTTTTGTGATGCAGGTGTGAGAAAAGAATAGTGTCCCCTTTGTTCTGTCAGTGAGGAGGAAAGGGTTTGGGGAGTGGTGCATGGATATTGTGGGTTAATAGTTGATTGCACAGCAGGTGCCAATGGCAGGCATGTAGCTTTTATTACCATGGACTCATGCTGAGGATCAAAGAGTGCAGACTGGAGATGGGATTCACCTGGTAAAATTTGACCAGAGTGCATTTGCCAAGAGGCTGACTGAAGTGGTGAGAACAGTTTTACACTGGTGAGATCGAGGAGGGACATTATGTTTCAAAGTCAAGTTCAGATGGGTTGGACAGAGAAGGATGAAAGATGATGGGAACAAGGGAGACCTCAGGCAGAAGTCATCAAGGCAGACAAAGGGACATCTACAGTCCCTTTGTCCCTGCAGGAGGATCTAGATAGATTGGATCGTTGGGCCAATGCCAGTGGAATGAGTTTCAACAACGGCAAGTGCAAGGTCCTGCATTTGGGCCACAATAACCCC
>BJBW01024918.1:1358-18469 GCA_004320125.1 Scolopax mira
ACTCCCCACCGGTGTGGGGCACCACAACCTTCCCTCATTTCATTGAGGAAGCAAAAGACCACAGGAGGTCTCGGGCTCCCGCAGCCTCCCCAGCCCCACCGAGGCTTGTAGCGGGGTGGGAAGGAGATGGATGGGTCACCACATCTCAGGATGGGTTCCTGGGAACGTCTGGCTCAGGCCACTGGCCCCATGGGGCTCTCGACAGAGTTGGCAAGTGGTGTCGTTGCCAACCCTGGTTTGCTTTGCCGGCCAATGGGCGGTTGTGGTTCTCCTCCTGCTCCTCTGGGCAGGGGAGGTGATGATGCCCAGCCCTGGTCTGCCGTGACTGTGGGAGCGAGTGGTTTGTGAAGGCGGGGAGGGGGGTGCCCTTGTTCAACCACCAGGGCACGTCACGGCCAAGAGAGCCGCCAAAAAATTGCAAAAGCAGAACGCGCCCAGGTGCTCTCCAGTGGAAAATCTGGGGAGGAAGGAAGAGAAACTGGGATCGGGTGGTTGCTCCCAGGCAAGCGAGGCTGGGCTGAAGCTCGTGCAGTGTAAATTGGCCACCCTGAAGCCCTGTGCTCGGTGGAGGCTGCAGAAGCCCATGAGGAGATGAATTTATCACCCAAGCAGCAAACAAGTCCCAAAGCTGGTGAAGAAGCGCAAGGCTGGACTGAGAGAGCAACCAGGGTCAGACCATTGGGTGTGGATGGTTGATTCAGGCAGGGACACGGGGGACAGTGTCCCCAAGGGCAGCAGGGCACGTGGGAGAGGACCGGGGGTGGCTTCAGCCACCTCACTTCATGGGGACATTGGCCTTTTCAGAGGGCATCACTGCCTTCCTGGGGACGAAGAAGATCCTCCTGGTGATGAGCATCCAGCTGCAGGTGAAATCCAAGTATGATGACTATGTCCTGGTACGTGCAGGGTCCAGCCTGGGTCGTGCTTTCCCGGTCTCCCCAGGTGGCCCTTTCGTGGCCACAGCGAGGGACAGGGGTGGTTCCCGTGTCACCCCAGTCCCCCGTCACACCAGTGTCCCCCTGCTTAGGTGCTGACACCCTGGCGAGCCTACGTGCTGCCGGCGATGCTGCCAGTGAGGGTAAGTGCCAGGGACCCCGAATTGTGGCCGAGCCCTGTGGCTGCTGGGGGGGTGTCACTCAGCTCCCTGGGCCACTGGGGCGGGTGTCCCATAGGTCGCTTGGCCCACCAGGGTGATGTTGTGGGTGGGGTGAAGGGGAGGGGGTTTGGAAATGGGGAGCTTGGGGAGTGGCTGGGACTTGGGTCCCCCCCCGCCTTGGGTCCCCCTTCTCCATCAAGGCTGGGGGCTGACCCTTCTCCTCTCACCCCCAGGTTCACAGCAGCTTCAGCTTCCTGGAGGTGACGGAGATGACAGTGCGAGAGCCCAGCTTGGTGAGTGGCACCAGCGCCCAGGGCAAACCCAGCCCAGACACCCACCCAACCTTGTGCCCACCTCCCATGGCAAGCTCGGAGCCCACCACGGGGCCTGGGGGTGTCCTGTCCCCTCCTTTGCACGCTGAAGGTCACCCCTGGTGACCTGTGAGAGCTCTACGAGATGCTCGTCCCTTTGTCACCTCTAAAGAAATCCTCTGGTGTCCTCTCCTGGGGTATCCCCCGGGGGGCTGGGGGTGCCGGGGAGGTGCCTGGGTGGCAGCACCTGGCCGTGGCACCTCCTGCACGGCGGGGACAAGGTGACAAGCGGCTGCTGGCTTACCGAGGAGACGCCAAATTTAGCCGGAGGGTGTTTTTAAACCCTGTTAATCCTCTTAGCGAGGGGCGGGCTCGCAGGGCAGACACCCCCTCTCCGGGGGGAGAGGAACGGGGCGCCCTGGCTCATCAGCTCCTCCTCAACCTCTTCTGCTCATTAAAACATCAGCGTGAAGGCAGCCCCGGCCTCTAAAGGGGGTTCCTGCTGCTCGGCCGAGCTCCCGGAGGGAAATAAAGAGGAGCAGAGAGCCAGGGGTGCCGGGGGATGGAGCCCCAGAGTGGATGGAGGGGGAGAGGCCTGGGGGGGGATCCAGGGAGTCCCGGGTGCTATGGATGGATCCGGTGCCGGTGGAAGCACCGTCCTCCCTTGTGCTGCCAGCAGATAATTCCCATCTCTCTCCCACGCCTCAATCAGCCTGGAATTCAATCAGGGAGCGTGTTGCTATGGGAATTTTTTTTTTTTTTTTTTTTTTTTTTTCCTCTCCCCCTCCGGTAGGAACCAAAAGCTAAAAAAGCATAAATTCAGGGAGATAAATTCAGGGAGGGGCAAACCCCATCCTCCAGCTGCGGCTGCAGAGTCAAGGCTGCTCTCACCCCCACCGCTTTGGGCTGCCTCTGCAATAGCTTTGCCTGGATTTTGGGGAGGTTTGTGCTTTGTTCTGGCACATCACGGTCTCCTTAATGCGTTCTGCCTCAAATTCCTGGTGCTTGCAGCCTTCCCTGGTGCTCCCGGTGCTCTGGGGGGGGCTGGGTGTTCACAGGGAGGGGCTGAGGGCTGTCACCCTGGTGTCTGGGTGCCCGAGGACGCTGCGTGCTGCCAGCTCAGCATCCCCCATCCTTTGGACCCTGCAGGTTGTCATAGAAACGGATGCAGCATCTTACGCCTTCCGGTTCATGTGCTTCGATGATTTGGAGCAAGTTGTCATCCACGTCACCATGTCACTTAAGAAGGTCTTTCCAGACTCATCCCCTGGGTAAGGGTCTTCTGCTCCTCAGGGGTGGTTGTGAAGGTACCCGAGCAAACCCTTGGCTCACGAAAAGCCCCAAATATGGGGTGCGTTCACAATTAGTGCCTTTTAACAGGAGAAAACCCCACTGATGGAGGCCAGACCCTGTTCCCCGACTGTGTTGGGAAGGATGATTTTTGGCCACCCTCCCACACAGGGAGCTGTAGTGAAGCATAAAGCGGTGGGGATGCTCTTCTCCCAGCCCACCGTGCACCCCTCTGCTCCTCCCCCAGGACACTGCTCAAGAACTCCCCCCCCAACCTGTACGAGAGGATCCTGCAGGTCACAGAGTCGCTGGAGGAAATGCTGCAGAGCAGCCCCGGGCCCTGTGGTGAGTCCTTCCCCCCACAACATCTCCCCCAGGATGGGCCAGGAGGGTTGGACCACCCTGGGGACCATCACAGCCCAACGTTCCTCAACACTGTCTCTGCTGGCTGGGCCCCCCGTGGTGGCTTAGATCAGAAGGAGCCCTGCTGGTGGGGTCTGCTCTCCACAGCCCACCCCATCCCATGGGGCAGGAGCAGGTTGGAGGGGGACACAGCTCCACAGAAAGGAGCGGGACACTCAGTGTCCTCCTGTGAGAATGTGCAGCCGTGGATGCTTCCATGGATGCTTCCACTCACCTCCTCCAGCCTCGCTGCAGAGCCAGGGGCTTTTCCTCTGGCCTGGGTTGGATTAAGATGATACCTCTGTTCTCATCACCCAATGCACCTTCTCTGGTATCTATAGGGATCAAGCAAAGCCCTATAGATGCCCTCCTGCAGCCCCCTGGAGTTGTGTGATCACCTGTGGGCTGGCAGTAGACCACGCAGAACACTCTGGCTCCTTTGAGGAGGGAAAGGAGAGCCCCCATCACCCTTCTCCTGCCTTTTGCCCCCCCCAAACCACCTTCTCTTTGCAGGGGGCTTTTCGGAGACCTACGCTGCTTTATGTGATTACAATGGCTTTGCCTTCCGGGAGGAGATCCAGTGGGTAAGCTGGTCTGTCCCATGGAGAAGTGACGATGGCAGTGGCCACCGTTGGCAGGGAAGCAGGATGCTCAGAGGGCTGCTGGGGCTGGGAACATCCCAGGGACATCTTGGGGACCAGGGATATCCCAGAGCAGGGAACTGCGGTTTTCCCTGGCTTGAGTGACCCTTGCTCCTTGGAATGAGATGCCTTGAACCAGGTTGTTTCCTGTACTGGAAATCTGGGACCTTACTGGGTGGCCCTCGAAGCGGAGAACCCCACTGGGACCCAGCTACATCAGGACCAACTGTCCCCCTCTTCCTCAGGGACACTGGCTCCAGCCCACCTCTCCTCACCCTCGGTCCCCCCAGCCTGGGGGTGTGTTGCCTTCTTCTGGCCAGTCCCTGCGGAAGGGGACCAAGATCCATCAAGCTGTCCCACCAGTTTGGGGCGTGTGTCCTGTCAGCCATAGTGCTGGGGAGGTTTTAGGCTCAGGGTTTAGAGAAGGGACTCCCCAGGGGAGGGTCCCCGAGGGCTCAGCTCCCTCCAGCTGCACTGGGTACCCGAGTCCTCCCCAGGACCGGAGCCTGATCCGTGTGTCCATCCATCTGGACAGGACGTGGACAACATCTACCACAGCCAGGACTGCCGGGAGTTCAACCTGCTGGACTTCAGCCACCTGGAGAGCCGGTGAGTCCCCGGCCGTGCCACCTGCGATGCCTCATGCCATGCACTTGTCCCCATCCTCCCTGTCCACGGCAGGGGTGGCCCAACACGTGCCTCTGGTTGTGTTAGAAGCTTTTATCGCTTCACACACTCCAAAGACACCACATCTGCTGGTGGACGCTCCCCTGCACTCAACACAACAAGCCAATGAGCCCTGTCCCAGGGGGCAACAGCCCCAGCAGCCGGGCAGCCCCCCTCGTTCATTTTTAACACTTAAATAAGCCTCATGGAGGTGAAACATGAACATGACGGCGGGTTCTGGCAGCTCGGGGCTGTCAGGTGTTTCCCTATGCAAAGCAGCCCGTGCTGCTCCCCCTCCCGTGCACAAAAATAGCTGTTATAGGGTTAAAACCTCATGGCAGGGCTGTGACCTCTGGCTGTGCCCGTGCCCATCCCCGTGGCGCTCAGCCACATCTTCATCCCAAGGGAGACGGAGCAAGGGTCCAGCTGAACCCACCCCCCCCACGACAAGTTTTGACAGAAACACACAAATATTTTGATTAATTCTCTTTTTCCCTGAGGGAATAATCTGGGGAAGCTGAGCTTGTGGGATGCTCTAAACCCACAGACCCCATGTTGAACATGATGTTGGGTTACCCTGGGGCTGGGTGCCTTGGGCCATCCTCCTGTTGGGTGCCTTGGGGCACCCGTTTGGGACCAGGCTTGGCTCAGCCTGACCCCCTCCTCCTCATCACCTTGCAGAGACGTGGCCCTGAGTGTCGCTGCCTTGTCCTTCAACCTGTGGTTCACCAAACTCTCCTGCAAGGATTTCAGGCTGGTGAGTGCCGGCGCCACGGCGCTGGGTGTGCTGGAGATAACGGTTGGGTTTCACAAAAGGCTTTCTTCTTCCCTGCCAGAACCAGGAGATTTCGGAGCAGCTGCTCTACATGCTCAGCAAATCGGTGACGCTGGAGGAGCTGGTGCTGGAAAACAGCGGGTTGAAAGTGTAAGCAAAGGCATGGTGATGGTGATGAGCAGGGTTTGGGCAGCCTGGTTCTGATCCCTCCACGGCATGAAAGCTCACCAGGAGCAGAGACATCACCCCCCATAGCCTGAAGGCCAACAAGAATCACCCACCCTTGGAGATGTTCTGCTTTCTCCTGCTGGCTCCCCAGATGGAGCTCTGCCATGTGGGCAGGAGCTGGTGGCACTTCCCTGTAAGGCTATGGGGTTGGTGGTCATGTCTCCTGGAGGTGGCCAAAGCTTGCTCAGATGGGTGGACCTTCTCCCTGCAGTGACTTTGCGCAGAGGATGGCTCAGGCGCTCAGCAACCATCCCGACTCTGTCCTGCACACCATCAACCTTGCTGGCAACCAGCTGGAAGACAGAGGTACCCAGCTTCTGGGCCAGGATGAGTTTCCACCCACAAAAACGGATATTCACCTCCAGATCCCTACTGGCTGTAGCTTGGGGTGGGATGGACCTGCACTGGTATGGTCACTCGGGGCTCTCTGCTCTTTTATCAGGGGTCGTTGCCTTCAGCCGGTATGTGGAGAAGAATCCCAAGGGTCTGCAGAGCCTCAGCTTGGCCAGGACGATGCTCAGTGCCAAAGGTACAGCCTGGCATCCCATTCCCTGCCCAGAAACCAGCAGGAGGCTGGGCACGATGGTGCCTGGGGACAAGCTGGGACCAAAAAGCTGGCTGGAGGGGCTTCATCTTCAAGGATGTGATGTCCTGCTGCCCCAGCTGTAGGAAAATGCCCCTTCCTCTGCTCCATGGCTCTTCCTGGGGCAGGGCACCCACGGGCATCCATCTCTCCGAGCAGGGATGAGCACGTTATGCAAAGCCCTCGCAGATAACAAAGCCATCGGATCCTCACTGAGGAACTTGGACCTCTCTGGAAACCCTGGTACCCTGGCTGGGGACGACATCAGCGTGAGTGCCTGGGATGCCATGGGGTGTCCCCTGCGTGGGCTTCGGTCCCCTGGTGTCCCCACACTGCCTTGCAGCACCCCAGGGATGGGGAAGTCAGAGCTGAGATACCTCCCTGCCTACCCAGGGGCAGTTGGGGGTGCACTGGGGACATCCCCCTGCATCTCCTCCTTGGGAGGGTGGGAGATGCCACCTGGGGCAAGGAGGTGTCCCAGGAGTGAGCGGCATGGAGCTGGGTCCCTCCGTGTGGGAGGGAGGAGACAGGCTGGAGCCGGGATTCCTGGGCTGCAGGGTGGTCCATGGTGGTGGTGTGTCAGGGTGCTGAGCCCCTTCCTCCCACAGAACCTGCAGAGCCTCCTCCGCCAGTGCCACTCGCTGTCCCACCTCAGCCTGGCTGGCACAGACTGCCCCTTGGATGCTGTGAGTACCCAGGGGGTCCTGGCAGCAACCAGCGAGCCCCCCCCCCTAAAAAAAACCAAACCCTGCCACCCCATCCCAACCTGCCATGGGGCTGTGGAGACAGGGCATATGTGGTGTGGTGGGCAGCCAGCCCAGCTCTGTGCCCCATCCCATGGGTGGGCTGGGGGGCTCAAGGTTCAGCAGAAGGAATTAGGGACCCCCAGGATGGGGCAGACCCCCTTAGCACCTCCCGCAGCTCATCCTCCCCATCACCCATCCCTCCCTGGGCCTTGGGACCAGCTGGGTCCTCTTCTACACGGCTCACATCCTCCACGCAGCTCTTCGGAGCCCTGGTCCACGGATGTCACGCCAGCCTTGTCCACCTGGATCTCTCCAAAAACGTGTACTCCAACAAGTAAGCCCCCTCGGGGCAGGGTGGGGGGGTGGGCAGGGGAGCATGGTACCCAGAGAGATGACTGGTGGTGGGCAGTAGGTGATGCCACGTTGTTCCTGTCCTTTTCAGGAGAGTGAAAACCATCTCTCCTGACGTCAGGACGTTTTTCAGCCAGGCCTGTGCCCTCAGGCATGTCTCCTTGGCGGGCACCAAGCTTCCAGCAGATGCTGTAAGGTGAGGTGGGACTGTGAGTCCACGGAGTTGGGGTGAGCATGGTCTGGGGGGGGGGGTACCTCACCCAGAGTTCGGGATGTTGAGAGGGGTGTGGGGGAGGATGGATGGGGCTGTGAGAGGCAGAGCTCTGGGAAGGATGTCTTCTCCAGCACCCCGCTCCCACTGCCCAGGCGGTTGTGGGGTGCCCCATGCTGTGGTCCCCATGTTGCTCACACCAAGGGGTGGCTTTGGTGACTTTTCCAGGGCTCTGCTGCAAGGGCTGGCAGACAACAGTCACATCAGTGACCTGCACCTGGATCTTAGCAACTGCGAGGTGAGGGGCCAGCACCCGAGGGTGCCATCAGTCCAGCCAGGGGGTCTCATTGCGGCAGTCAAGGTGCAATGGGGGGGGCTCAATCCCTCTGTGGGAAGGTCCCTGCCCTGTCCGCCGTGGGGCAGGGGTGATCTTCCCGACAGCAGGATCTCGTTTGCAGGGCTTGGTGCCTCCCCTTGTACTGATGTCTTGCTGTTTCTTCCAAGCTGAGGTCAACGGGGGCCCAAGTCATCCAGGATCTCATCCCTGACGCCAGCTCCATCGGCCACCTGGACTTGTCTGACAACGGTAGGTTGCTTTTTTGCCCAACGCAGGCGACCATCTCCTCCATCTGCAGGTCCAGCCACTGTGGGCTGCTTGGCCAAGGCCACCTCAGCCCCAGCATCTCATGAGCTTGTAGGAGTCCCCAGGGAGATGGGTCAGGTCTGCTGCGCTTGCCTGCCTCTCGATAATGCAACATTAAGCTGCACTTGTCACCTCTAAATGTCCTTCAGCAGCTGCAGCCTCATGGGCTGTGTCTCGTGGGGGTGAAGGCACCCAACGGCCAGCAGTGGCCTTCTGCTTGAGAAATTACCCCCTCATCATGCTTTATGGATTTGTACACCCAAACCCAACCATCTCCCCGTCTTCCCCAAGGCGGGCAGTCCTTAAAAGTGCTCCTCTCCCTCTGCTGATGTCCTTCCCAACCTTGCCAGGACTCTTCCATCACCTTCCAGAGCTGCAATCTGTAGTGGCCAGTGGTGGTGGCCCCTTCCCTCTCCTCTCATTCAGAAAGAGCAGTTTCAGCAAGGAGCATGGGGTGATTCCTTCATCCCTTCCTGCCAAAAACTCTCATTTCACATCTTTCTTAGTACCAGCCCCTTCACTCCACTGAATCCAAGGTGGTCTCAGGGGTTTGAAGCATCAAAAAGGTCTCCCTGGGCTGAAACTCTTCACACCTTCCTGCAGGAGTTTACAGTCCTGCTGTGACCCCCTGCAGCCGTGATTGAGCAGCCCTAATTACCACAAACGTCACCTCTGTCAGCTCTTAATGTCACCTAAAAGGCCCCAAACCTTAAAGGAGCTTTGCTAAGCTCCCACAGCAGACCCTGCAGCGCCTCAACAGCCAGATGGCTCTGGGAAATCTGACGTGGTTTGAAATCATTCAAAACCCTGTTTGGGCCACCAGTGCTCCAAGAGCTCACTCTCTTACTCAAAATCTCTTTGTCAAAAATGCAGTTCTGGTTTTGACTCGCTCAGTAGAGCAGCTCCGTGCAGGGGGGACAAGTCCTGCAGGTGGGTCTTGGTGCCTCTTGCCCTTGGCTGGCAGAGCGGCTGGCGAGCAGGTCCCTGCCCATGTCCCTGCCCAGGGGGAAGGATGTCACCTTGCTGGGTTACCCTGGGGATGGGGGGGCAGGCAGCTGCCTGCAGGCTGGGAGAACCCCTCCTGTGTTACCCGGGGTGATGGAGGGGACATCCCTGGGGGACAGCAGGAAGAAAGCTCCATGAGGGCTCCCTGTGGCTCAGCCTTGGCACCCCCCATATAGCAGGGGTCCCTGAAACTCCTTCCCTGGGGTCATTCCAGTGACCCTGGCTCTGCACAGGTCTTCAGTCTTCTTGGTGGAGCCAGGAAGATGTTCAGGAGTTGCCCTGGTCATCTCCATCCCACAGTGGCAGTTTGGGGGCTCTATGGGTCACCACCTTGCCACCGTGGTCCAGACTGTCTGAAGCATCCCGGTGGGTGTCTCCTGTCTCTCACAGGCTTTGATCCTGACATGGTGACACTGGTGCTCTCCATTGGCAGAAGCAAGTCCATCAGACATGTATCTCTGGGGAAAAACTTCAACATCAAATCCAAGTAAGTGCAGAGTCGCAGGGTCTGGGCCAGGAGCCATCTTGGCACCGTGCACCCCCCCCCCACCTCTCTTGTCCCATCCAAACCCTTGGTCAGGAATGCCAAGAAAGGAATGTCAAGAAGGAGAGAAAACTGCTGGATAGAGTCCAGCAGAGGCTACGAGGATGCTCAGGGACTGAGCATCTCTCTGTTGAGGAAAGGCTGAGAGACTGGAGCTGTTCAGCTGGAGAAAAACAGACCAAGAGGGGATCTCATCGATGCTGAGCAAGAGCTAAAGGGCAGGTGCCCAGAGGATGGGGCCAGACTCTTCTCAGTGGTGCCCGGTGATGGGACAAGGGGCATCAGGCACAAACTGGAACATGAGAAACTCCATCTGAACATGGGGGAAAATCTTCTTTCCTGTGAGGGTGGCAGAGCCCTGGGAGAGGCTGCCCAGAGAGGGTGTGGGGTCTCCTTCTCTGGAGACATTCCAAACCCACCTGGATGCATTCCTGTCCAACCTGCTCTGGGTGACCCTGTTCTGGCAGGGGGCTGGGCCAGATGATCTCCAGAGGTCCCTTCTGATCCCTACAATTCTGTGGTTCTGTGGGGACCCACATCACCTGCTCCTGGCACAGTTTCTATGGGACCAGAGGGGCTGCAGGGACAGGGACACAGCTTTGGGGCAGGAGCAGGAGGGAGGATGGAGCTCCCAGGATGTGTGTGGAAGATGATTGTGTGCCCCTTCTCACCTCTCCTGCAGGGAAGGGCTGTTGGACGTCCTGCACCGCATCGTCCAGCTCATCCAGGAGGACGACTGTGTAAGTCTGACTTGTCCTCAACTATCCTACCCATGCCCTTGGTCACCCTCTGCCACCACCCTGACGGGGTGCCATCCAAATCCCTCGTGGCACAGCCTGGGAATGAATCTCCCTCCCTCCCTCCTGCTGCCATTCAAATCCTCCTGCTGATTTTCCCTGGTCTGAAGCAGCTGCTTCAGGCAGAGAAGCGGGAGCCGTTCCCGTTCTCAGCCCAGCTTCCCCCAAAAAAACCCCTCTTTCCTCCTCATTGCCTGCCAGGTATCTGAGCTAAATCTGGGGTGCTGCCTAAGCACCCGTTGCCCTCCTCTTTCTGGGGTTCAGCATGACTTGGGCTCCCTGAAGTCACTCCACCAGCCCAGCGTCTGCCAACCAGGGATGGAGGCTGTGTCTGCAGTGGTGACAAGCATCTTGATATGTGTCCCGGCCACCTCTCCCTGTCCTTGTCCCCTTTCCAGCCTCTCCAGTCCCTGTCTGTGGCTGAATCACGCCTCAAGCTGGGAACCAACGTCCTGCTGAGTGCCCTGGGCAGTAACACCAGCCTCGTCACTCTGGACATCAGCGGCAACGCCATGGGGGATACGGGGGCCAAGATGCTAGCCAAGGCCCTGCAGATCAACACAAAGCTCAGGTAGCAGCAGCCCGTGTCACCCTGTGGGTGCCCTTCCCACCTTGTGCTGGGTACCCCTGAGATGGTGGTCCTGGCTGGGATGCTGTGAGGCCATCAGAGGAGGCTTATGGTGGCTCCTGGTGGCTGTGGATGGAGCCCTGAGCTGTTCTTGGTGCATGGTTGGATGCTGTGACTGTATCATGAGGGACAGAAGAGCAGCTCAGGCCCTGCCCTGGCACTGCACAGCCCGGGATGCTGCAGCCAGACCTTTGTGGTCGCTGCCCTCACCCCCTGCTCTGCCATCGGTGCCAAAAATGCCATTTTTTGGCCCCATTGTGTGCCCACAGAGGCAAGGTAGGGATGTCCACAAGGAAGGGTTTCCCTGCCAGGGCTGTTGTTTTGGGGGATGTCACCCACCGCCAGCAGGATGGTGTCTGCCTGGCCGTGTCCTCGATGCCCTTCCCTTCCCTCCCTCCCTCTGGGCAGCCACGTCCTTGACAGCTCCTTGCAAAGCCCAAGTTTAGGATTTTGAATATATTGAGATTCAGTTTTTTAACCCAAACTCTGTACTTTCTTGGGGGGAGGGGGTCCCTTGCTGTTCCTGGCATGCTGCCTCGGGGGTGGGCACCCACCTGGGGGCTGCGTGGGGGGGGGGTGCTCACTCTTGTCCTTCTGTTTGCAGGACTGTGGTTTGGGACAGGAACAACACAACTGCCCACGGGCTCCTGGAGGTGGCTCAAGCTTTGGAGAGGTGAGGAGGCAGCATCTTGGTCCTCCTGGCTTGCTATCGCCATGAAAAGAGCCTCTAGCATCAGGATGTCACCATCCCCAGGGCCTCTTGTCCCCTTGAAGCAGCAAGTGCACCACACAGTTGTGTTCAGGTCCCAAGGGAGTTGATCTGTGGCTTGGGTCTTGCAGCCAACAAAGGAACCTGCCACCCATTTGGTGGTGGCACCTCATTGATGACCTCAGGGTGTCCCCTGAGCTCTTTCTCCCAACTCAGCACAGCCCCCCATCACCCACAGCACCTCTGGCAAGCCTGGGGGGTGGGGATCTGTTAGTGGAGAAACAATGCTCTTTTCTGTCCCCATGAAAGATGGGTAGAAGTTGTCCACGTGCCCAGTGCACCATTAGGTCTAGTGTTTGGCCATGTGGGTTCCACAGAGGTGTGAAGAAAGTGTGGGGTGGATGGAGAGTCTGGGCAAGAGGCTGCTGCCGCCCCATTGGGGTTTGGTCATCCCCATCTCCAGGGCTGGACCTCGGGGCAGCATCCAGGCTGCTGTTGGGTGGCATCTGGACCAATGCTATGCCCGTGTGGAACTGCTGGGTGGGGATGAGCCCTGGGGAGCAAGAGGGGTCCATCAGCATACTCACCCCCACGCTGCCATGCAGGAATTACACCCTCAAGTCGATGCCCTTGCCCATGAGCGACGTGGCACAGGCGTACCGCAGCAGCCCCGAGAGAACGGAGGAGGCCGTCCACAAGGTAAGGGGGGGGGACATACAGGGGTCTGGGTGCCACCAAGACAGGTCTGGATGCCACCAGACACCCAGCCTGTGGCCTCCTGCCTGCTGTGCAGCTCCAGTCCTGCCTGACAAGGAACCAGCTGCGGCGCACGCTGCCCACCCAGACCTTCCGACTCCAGCAGGGCATCCTCACCACCTCTTCTGAACAGGTTTGCTGACCAAATCACAGCCCTCCCCTGCCCCAAAAAGCCCACCACCCACCCCACCCCCTTCCGCCTCCCCCACGTGAGCTCTCTCAAGTGGCGCAAACCCCCAAACCCCTTTTCACCCTTCCTGAGGGGGAGGGCAGAGTGGTCTGGAGGGATGAGAGCGGGGACCAGGCAGAAGGGATGTCCCCGAGGAACCTTCCTGGTTCCATCCTTGTGTGGAGATGTCTCACTGCTGCCCTTGCCCACGCGGTGTGTTCACGCTCCCAGGCCACCCCCTGCTGGGTGGCATCCCCCGTTATTCCCCAGGGATGCTCCGGGAGCGGTGGCGGTGGTGGGTTCTCTAACCTGCCCGTGCCCCCTGCTTGCCCCATTGGGCCAGCTCATCCTTCTCCATCAAAGTCCCATCAAGGAAGGGGATCTGGGCGGTGGGGTGTGTGACGTGGCCTCTCCGTGCTCCAGATGGTGAACGAGATCTGCCTGAGCGTGCAGAAGCACGTCGACATCCTCGGCGCGTCCTGCTCGGGCAGGGAGGTGGAGGCGGACATCCTCTGCGCGGAGGAGGCCATCAGGAACGCCAACCTCTCCATCAGCGTGAGTCAACCCCGTGGGGAAACCCCCCCCAACCCCCCCCCGGCTGCAATTCGGGATCGAAGCGGGTTATTGATTAGTTAATGACATAATTAACCGGCAGTCGGGGAACAGCAGAACGTCGGTGCCACAGACACATGTCGCTTGCAAAATGTTAAAGAACAGCTGTGAATTTATGAATCCCCTCCTAGAACAATTCCCAAAAATGTTCTTAATCCCCCTCTTCTTGAGGACACCCCCTGCCGTGCCCCCCGCTTTGGGGGAGGTGAGTGCTCCAGCTTTGGAAACATCTGGAGCACACAGATGCTGATGCTGGTGAGAAACACTCCCTGCATCCTGTCCTTCCTTGGGGCATCTTCATCCCACCCTGGCTGGACACAGCCCAGAGATGAAGATGGTCCATCAGCCCATGACAAAGGCCACCACATCAGCTGGGCAGCTCCTGGTCCTGTCAGCCTTGGTTTGATCCTCCTGGTCCTGCTTCTCTAGTCCCATGGCACTTTTTCCTCCTCTTCAAACCACCTCCCTTTCCTTTTTCCCAACTCTCTTGACACCACCCCAGGTACTTAATCTGGTGGAGATGGGATTTCAGAGGACAGTGGTGGTGGTGGTGATGGTGGAAAGCTGGTGAAAGGGATAGGAAAGGATCTCTGCTGATGTGGGCAGGAGCATGGCTGGGCGCAGGGAGGGAAGGAGGGTCAGTGGATGGTGGAGAGCAGTTGCGGAGCTGGAGGGACACTGGGACCACGAGGGGTCCAGGATGCCCAAGCCTGGTCCAGCAAAGCCAGAAGGTCACTGAGTCTCCCCAGTGGATGCTCTCCCATGGGGCAGCCATGGACACAAGCTGTATGTGGAAGGGTGGAAAGCAAGAAGTGGTGCCACGGAATGATCTACATCGTTTCTCTTCCCATGGCAGATCCTGCCCCTCTTGTACGAAGCGGGAAACACCCCGTACCAGAACGGGAAGCTGCAGCACAAACTGGAGTCTCTCACAGAAGAAGCATCACAGGCCTGTGGCCGGGAGATCCAGGTGGGCACCCGTAGTGAGCTACCAGCAGCATGGGATGCTCATCAGCCTGAGCATGAGGGACGGTGGCGTCTCTTGGAAACCACGGGAATGCTGATAGAAGAGACCCCCCAAACCTCCCGTTTCCTCCCCAAACTTCAGGCGATCATGCAGGCAGTGCTGGACACAGCTCACAGCCTCTGCCCGGCCGTGGTGCAGAAGAGCAGGGTGAGGGACCAGCTGGTCAACGCCATGTCGGAGCGGATCTACCTCCAGGACCACCTCAACCTCAGCACCGTCCTGGACCAGATGGTCACCGACGTCTTCAGCAAGCTGAAGTGGGTGACGTGCCATTCTTCTGGGAACATCCCTGGCAAGGCTCCCCCCGTGGGGGCTGGCCCTCTGGCTAGCAGGGGAGGGGGGTGCTGGCCCTCACAGCCCCTCTCTCTCCTCTCCCAGTGAAATCAAGCTGTCTGTCACCGCCGCCGTGGCCGACTGCATTGTGGACACCGTGCTGGGAGACCTGACCGTTGCCCAGTGCAAGCTGGTGAGCACTGGGAGGGGGGAAGTGTGGGACTGGGGGGCAGGATGGGGCTACCCTGGCATCTCCCACCTGCTTGGCCAGGAGATCTTGATCTTGACCACAGATTTGCTGGCTGGGGAGCAGGACGATGCCCACTGGGGCTGGGTTTTGCTCCCAGGTAATCCCCTCCTGCTGCGATCACCCGCAGCATTAACGCCCCGAGCGGGGTTTGGGGGATGTTGGGGTGAAGCCGGGCACCAGCTCCTGGCACGCCGTGGGGCAGGTGTGGGGCAGCAACACCGGGGCCGGGCGGCCAGCTAATCATCCCTAAATCCCCTGGCAAATCCCAGCCACAGGCAGGGAGAGGACCGGAGGGGCGCGGCGCACGCAGGGCACGCTTCGGGGATAATTTAAGCACTTCCTAATGGTTTTAGGCAGAAAGCCTCCCCAGGCTGGGGCTCGACCTCCCAGCGCTGCTGTCGGAGCCGGCTGAGGATGATGCCACCACGCCGGAGAGGGGCAGGAATCCTTCAGAGCTTGCTGCAGAGGAGGTAGGGTCCGACCCCGTGATGCCCGCGCTATAACCCCCTCTGATCCGTCTTACCGGATGACACTGGGCTTAACCATGCTCTCTTGCTGGGCACCTGCACCCCCCAAGCCCCCCCCCAGGGCAGTGCTAAGGCAATTAGTGTTGGGAAATAGAACCATTAGCCCGCCCGGCCATGCTGCTTGCCCCCGCTGGCATCCAGGAGGCTGTCCTTGTGGTGGTCTCGGCCACATGCCACCCCCCTGGCCAGCCATTGCTTCAGGACCCAGGATCCAGGCTGGGAGAACATCCCGTCCAGCATTGGGGGTGGTTTCGAAGCCGGACCAAGAGAAGGGGGTGCAGCCCCGGGGGTCTGGGGGTGATGGCACCCACCGCCGGACCAAACCTGGCTGGCTCCAGCTGCCAGGGGGATGCCCCTCGCCACGGCCAGCTGGTCCCCGCCGGAGCCACCACTGTCCCTCTCTCCCTGCAGTACAAGATGGCCCTGCGGAGGAAAAACAAGCATTTCAGGAGCATTCGGCCCACGCCGACCGTGAGAAGTGAGGTCACCGCGCGGCTTTGCCATGGAGGGGGGGGCACACGGCGGCAGTGGGGCTGGCTGATGGGCAAGAGGCACCAGTGAAGGTGGCATGGGATGGGGACAGAGCCTGGCACGGCTTTGGAGGGCTCTGGTGCTGTTTGTGCAGAGGTGCCCGTGGGCAGTGGGGTAAATGCCCCGAGGTGGCCCTCCTGCCACCAGCCAGGGAGGGGGTGGGAGGTTTGACTGTGGCTCTAGGTGCTGTGGCATCTCCTCCTGCCATCCCCAGGGACCACCACCACCTACCCACACACCTGGGTGCCACACAGCACCCCTGGGGACCTGGCACAGAGGAGGGGATGTTGCCCAAGAGTGGTCCTGAGCTGTCCCAGCTTTCTCTGCCACCGGTGTCACCCCATGGAGCCCTCTGTGCCCCTGGGGGCTGGGGGGGTCACCAGCAATGAGCAGCTGGTGGCCAAATTATGCTTTCTGGGGTTTTGGCTGTAGCTTGTATTTGGCTTTGGCTGAAGCAAAATTCACACCAGATCCCACCCCTGGCAGCCAGCTGTCCCCATGGGGACCCCTTGTGTCCCCAAGCCCAGCAGCACCCTGACCCCCACCCAGCAGGTAACCAGGGGGGTGAGGAGCTGCCCACAGAGCAAAACAGAATGAATTTGTGGGTCCCCAGCGCTGGCAGGGCTTGTGCTGTACAGTTGCCACTAGCCACAGGTCTCACTGCACCCCAGACCCTGGCAGCCAAGTGTCCCCAATGTGACCCCTGATGTCCCCAAGCCTGGGAGCTCCCTGACCCCCACTTGGTGGGGGGTGGGTAAGGAGCTGCCCACAGAGAAAAATGGGGTGCGTTTGTGGGTGCCCAGTGCTGGCAGGGCTTGTACTGTACAGTTGCCACTAGCCACAGGTCTCTGAACCTCATCCCCTGGCAGCCAGGTGTCCCCAAGTGACCTTGATGTCCCCGAGCCCAGCAACACCCTGACCCCCCCCCCACCCAGTGGGCAAGTTGGGTGGGTGGGTGGGGTAAGGAACTGCCCGCAGAGCAAAACAGGGTGCGTTTGTGGGTGCCGCTTGCCGGGCCAGTGCTGTAGAGTTGCTATTTGCCACAGGTCTCGGGGCAAATAGCTGCAGGGGTTGGCTGGCTCCCTGCCCTGAGCATCGCAAAGACCCCCCCCCCCCCCCCCCCCCCCCCCCCAGCCTCCCATGCACGCAGACCTCCAGGGACATGGGACACGGTCAGGGTCCGTCCCCAGCTACGCCGCATAAGCCGCTGCCCCGGTGGCCACGGCGCAAGCTCTCGGTGGCCCACGGGGCCACGCTCTCCTCCCCGCGGCGTGCGTGGCACAACAACGCGTGGGCGAAGGTGGCGGTGACGCCTGCTGCTGCTGCTGCTGCTGCTGCTG
>BJBW01024965.1:572-11201 GCA_004320125.1 Scolopax mira
GCGAAGGCCGCTCGCTCCTCTGGGACAGGTGTGTGCTTCTCTTTCCCTCCGAATTCCCTCTATTTTGTGGCTTCGAAATGCAAGGCTTTTTCCTCCTGAATCAGTTTGGGAATGTCCCAGCTGGGCTGGCAGTGACAATCGTGTTGGCAGGTGTTAATCCCAGCCCGTCACACAGCGACGAAGAGGTGTCCGCGTTACGTGGCGTGACACGCTCGTAGGGAATTCAGCTGCAGAAATAGGAATTGGAGAAGACCTAGTTTATTTCCATTGGCTGATAAAGGATTGTTCCCTTTTCCATAGAGCTCTGTCCTGTATTAAATCAGAGTTGGGCTTTCCTTAGGAAAAAAAAAAAATAAAAATCAAACGAGTAGAGACGAGAAGAAAAAAAAAAAAGTTCAGTCATTTAGAGGAGAAATGGTGTATTTGGATTAGACCTAAGAAACACACTTGATCTGGCTTTGGAAGCCTTCAGCTCTTCTTGAGGTAATTGCTCTATTCTTTCTGAAATTTATCCCGTGTTTTGGAAGTGTAGAGCCTCTCTTTGTGCTGGTGGTGGTTTGGTTTTGGTTTTTTTTTTTCTTTCAATGCCTCAGAGATCTAGTGATGAATTGGTACCTGCATGGGCTCCTCTTGGGGGAGATACAGGAGGACTGTCAGCTCCTCACGCTGTTTGCATAGTGGCTGTGATATCCAGAATATCAGCTTGACATTTCTGCTCTCAGTCCTTTGCCTGAAAAATGCTTTGTTTGTGTTTTTGGTTGGGTTTTTTTTTCAGTTCAAAGAAGAGATTTCCAGGCGGTTTAAAGCCAAACAGGATCAGCTGGTTCTGATCTTTGCTGGGAAGATCCTGAAGGATGGAGACACGTTGAATCAACATGGGATCAAAGATGGGCTGACTGTACACTTGGTCATCAAGACTCCACAGAAGTAAGGAACTGTTTTATCTTTGGGGGGGGGGGGCTGAGGGTAAATGGATGATGTGAATAAATGATGGTTTTCTGGCCCCATTGGTGACTGAAGGGGAGTCTGTGGGAGGCCTGAGTGCTGTGTTTTTGGGAGGGGGGGTGAGTTGGGCTCTCTCCCTGCCCTGGCTTTGCCGTGGGGTTTATCCCTTGCCCTGTCCTTTCCATCCATTACCTAAGTCTGTGGCAAGTGTCTGAGGGGGTTGACTCTTCTTTAACACGACTCGTGTGTGTGGTTCTGCCTTTATAAGGTTTCAAGCCTTTATAATTTAATAATTATGAAAGAACCCATTGGAACTTGATACAGGTTCTAACGAAGATAAGGTGCTGTGAACAGAAACTGCTTTCCAAATGAATTGGTGTTGAAGCTGAAACTCATATGTGATTTTTTCCTTCGTTTTCTATCATTTATCTGCTCTAAACCTCTGCTCACGGCAGACACGCTGCACATGCAGAGCACTATCTATAGGGCAGAGTGGTGTTGCTGTGGTGGTACCTATAGAAAAAGGAGGCAGGATTAGGGCTGGGCTCACCCCAGCCCCACCGATGGGGCGGTGGCACAGAAGAGGGGGAAGAGTTGCTGTATTTCAGGTGCATCTTGATCTCAAACCCCCTTCCCCACCCTTTTCTCAGCCACCCCACTGCAGCCTGAGCAGACTTCCCTTGTCTCTTTGTGCAGTTCTGCTGTCCCCTGGGAGAGCTGGTTTACTGCCTTAGTAAAGATTAGCAGTTTGGGATTTTATTTTTTTCCTCCCAAAGACAAGGGTGTGCATTGTCAGGTTCTGCAGGAGGGTTCTCTGGACTCTCTGGTGCTCTTTACCACTGTCCCCACAGCAAACTGCAGTACTGGTCAACCATTTCAAAGTGTAAACAAGAGAGCTGTCCTCAGTTGCACCATTATTTGTATTTTTTTTTACTGCTAATAGTCACAGATAAGTGTTTACTGAAGACATTACAGCCTCTTCCTGCACTGAGAGAAACCAGCTGACCTTTCTCCAGCTTCCTTCTTCCTTTTTTGTTCAGCTTCCTTTTTGCTTTGTTTCCCCACTCTCTGCCTCTCTCTCGGTGGCTGCTGGTTTTCAGCAGTGGTCAGGTGAGTCTGGAAAGTGGGCAGGGACCTTCAGGTTTGATTTTTAAACTCTTGGAATAAGAGTGAAAAAGGAAAACGAGAGACAGGAATCAGTCTTAGCTCGGGGGAAAAATATAATCAAGAAATCATTGTTCTGTTTTACTTGTCAGTGGCATAATAGCATTATTTGAGGGAATAAAGTGAGTTTTGTGGTCTAATTTAATGTGAAAGCACTTCAGCACTAGGCCAGGACTCACTGCCATGACTGCAGATGCTTTAAATGTTCTCTTTCAAATTCCTGTAAAAAAAAAATTAAAATCCTGAGGAGGAGCTGTGATTACAAAGCACTGCTTGGGTTGGTTTACTCGATAAAGCCTGTGTCCAGCATCTGCTGAGCTGTGGGTTATGGCACAGTGTCTGCATTTGGGTGTTAAAAGAAGCTCTAGTCAAGGTGTGTTGGATGGAAAAGCCTTGAGTGGAAGGAATGGGCAGAGATGTGGATTTGTAGCTGAGTTGGCCAGAAATGTTCATGGGGCTTCATGGGGCAGGTGCTACTGGCCTTGTGCCTCAGTTTCCCCTCTCTGCAGAGTGTTGCTGATACTTAGCTTTGCCCCTGGGAGCACTGCTAGGAATATTCAGTGCATGGGGGGATTTGCAGCTCCTTGTTTACCCCACTTTCTAGCCCCTCTGTAACCTCCTGTGGTTTCTGAGGCAGCAGCAGGAGGATTTTCCTGTTTGGAGCAAACTCATTGCTCAAGGATACGGCTGAGGTAAATAGTTCAGCCTGATGGAAGGAAGAGCTGGATACAACCTGGGGTAGGACCAGTCAAACCACTTTGTGTGGGCCAGGATAAAATGTCCGGGGCTGTTTTGCATCAGGATGGGAGGCAGATCCCAGCAGATGGAAGGCATCTGGGAGCACAGCTGTGTTGTCTGGGTGGGAATGGAAGAGGCCAGGACTGGCTGCTGTGGGGACAATGGCAGCAAAGGGGGGCTCCAACAGTGTCCCTGTCCCCCCCAGAGGCCTCTGCTCACCGGTCCTGAGTCTCAGGAGTTTATTTAATGCTGCCTTTTTGTTTCTTTGCAGAGTCCAAGATTCAACATCTGCTGCTTCTGCCCCCAATGCTGCTTCTGCCCCTGGTGCAACCCCTTCTTCTCCTGCTGCCCCCTCTCAGCCTTCCACATCCAGCAGCACCGGCTCCGACGCGGGGAGCGGCAGCAGGAGGAGCAGTGGGTCGGGGACCATGGGGGGCTCTGGAGATGGAGGCCCCAATAGTGCTCCATCCATCCTGTGTAAGTGATGGCTCCACGTGAAAGAAGGGTTTCCTGGGATTAAACCACAGAGTTCTTGACACTTGTGCTTGCTGGGGGCTCACTTCCAGCAGCCTGCCTCAGTTTCCCTGCTCGGGGTAACGCCAAAGCCCTGGTTGAAGCATGCCCAGGGGTTGTCCTCCCTCAGAGCTGGCTGCTGTAGGAGTGTAGGGTACCCCTTGATTAGTGTGGGTGCAGTTTGGCTGAAGTCCTTGTCCTCTTTTTGCAGCTGCCGACAGTTACTGACTCACGCCTCTCTCCCCGTGTGTTGTTCCCTCTCCAGCTGGTTTTGGTGGCATCACTGGGCTGGGCAACCTTGGCATGGGCTCTGCCAACTTCATGGAGCTCCAACAGCAGATGCAGCGGCAGCTGATGTCCAACCCAGAGATGCTTTCTCAGATCATGGAGAATCCCTTGGTGCAGAACATGATGTCTAACCCTGACCTCATGAGGCAGATGATTATGGCCAATCCCCAGATGCAGCAGCTCATGGAGAGAAACCCTGAGATAAGCCACATGCTAAATAACCCAGAGCTCATGAGGCAGGTAAGTTGGCAATGCCAGGGCCTGCTTAAAACACATCAGGAGCATCTTCGTGGACCAGCTTCAGTGTCTGTTCCTCAGAGGGAGTGTGTAAATGCCAGATCAGTGATTTTTCAGTCATTTTTTCCTTCCTGCTGTGGGCATCCCCAACCAGATGGTGGTCTTGAGTTGTGTGACTGCTCATTACTCAATCCATGTACTTGCAGCTCTTATCTACCCTTCAGGGCTATTGAATCCATCGTGTGTTGGGCAAAAGAAGGATGGTGGGATGAGGCTAGTGTGTTCTAATTCAGGAATAATTAAAAAAAAAGCAATCATGAAGAAGTAAAGTTACTGTAAAAGCTTTTTGTTTCTCTCTGTTTCTCTTGGTAGATTAAGTGTAGACTACAGAGGTGGTCAGTCAGGATTTTACTGCCCATATCAGCAGGACAGGACTCTGTTGTTCCCTCAGGAAGACTTGTCAGGAGGTCTCTCTGGCTTGTTGCTGAATGAGCCTCATTTCCATCTACTTCTTGATTATCTTTCAACTGCCTTGGCCAAACATGACATTCCGGAGCTGCAGGACTAAATTGGGAATGACCTGTACTTATGCAGCTCCTCAAAACGAGCTCTTTGGATGTTTTTTCTGCAGGGGAGACCCATCAGAAATCTGGAGAGAGTGAATTGCTTGGGTTTCTTGAAATGGGGAGGATCCAATCCCTTCCACCTTCTGGGTGTTGGCTCTTTGGATGTCCCCATACTGCTTAGAAACCCAACAATCTCATCCAGCTGAACTGAGGCTGAGGAGGAAGAGAGCTGAGCAGGGATGGGAGGAGCCAGGATCCCTGGGCTCTCTTTGCTTGGATAAATGATCTCTCTGCTCTCTGTCTGTGAAACGGGTTTAATTATACTCTTTTCTTCTGGGAGCTGAGATTTTAACTCTTTCAGTGCTGGGCTGGCGGATCAGTAGAATTCTGCTGGGCTGCTGATTCTGAGCTTCTCTGGCCTTCCATGGTGCACGTGGGCCTGAGCTCTGTGTTTTCCTCCTCCCAGACAATGGAACTGGCTCGGAACCCTGCCATGATGCAGGAGATGATGCGGAACCAGGACCGAGCTTTGAGTAACCTTGAGAGCATTCCAGGAGGATACAACGCCCTGCGCCGCATGTACACGGACATCCAGGAGCCCATGTTTAGTGCAGCCAGGGAGCAGGTACGGGCTGAATTCCCCCAGAGTGGGGTGTAGTGTGCTCTTTCCCTGACCCCCATGTTAATGGGACAACCTTCCCCAAGCGTGGCTGTTAACTCCTCCTGCTCCAGACAAGGAAAAAAACGTCGTGTGGTGCCTGTCATCCCCTTTTATTACGCTGTACCTGAGCAGAGACCTGCCCTGGCTCCTTTGGTCACTGAGTAGGCTGGATGCCAGCCTTTCCCAAAGCAAAAGGGCCCCGTGGCTTCCTCAGTGGAGTGCTCTGGGCCTGGTGTACTCTGGATTGGAGCTGGCTGGGATCCAGCTGGCTGGAAGCACAGGAGGAGCGAGGGCAGGTCTGTCTGCAGCGAGCTGTGCAGACATACCCCAGTTTACCATTACCTACTGCTATGTCCGGGTACTGGTTTCTCATGGATGTTTCGAAGCCCTGTGTGGGAGCCAAATTTAGGGCTGTGGCCACTTCTTGAGCCTGGTCTTTATTTTCCCCCCCCCCTTCACACTGCCTCACAGTGGTGGGGTTAGGCCACCACTAACTGATTATGGCTGCTTCTTTTTTTTCCCTAGTTTGGCAACAATCCTTTCTCTTCTTTGACGGGGAATTCTGATAGCTCGAGCTCCCAGCCTTTGCGGACGGAGAACAGAGAGCCATTACCAAACCCCTGGAGCCCCACACCCCCTGCATCCCAGAGCCAGGCACCCAGCAGTGAAGGCAGCACTGGCTCAGCCACCACCCAAAGCACACCCACTGTATCCAACCCCTTCGGGCTGAACGCTGCGAGCATCGGGGCTGGTATGTAAGCAGGAGGGGAACCAGAGGGTGCTGCTGACTGAAGGAGTCACCCAGGCCACCTTGGAGGGTGGTTTCCTCTGGTATTTCCCGTGGCTGCTCTCCAGATGGATGGTTCTAGCCTAGTTGCCAAATGGGTTATTCCTGGGGTGCCTGTTGGAGGGTTACTCTGGGAGCTCTGACATCCCTGCAGCCTTTGAGGGGATGGCAGAGTGGCAAGAAAGTGCTACCATTGCTGTCCCCTGTTGGTCAGGGGAGAATTAAAGGCATATATATATATATATATATATATATATATATATAAAATCTCAGGCATTGCAGCAGTGCTCAGGCTTGTAAGGGGTTTTCCTTTCTCTTCCCTCCCCCTTCCCCTTGCAGGCATGTTTAACAGCCCAGAGATGCAAGGCCTACTGCAGCAGATTTCTGAAAACCCTCAGCTGATGCAGAACATGATCTCTGCCCCTTATATGAGGAGCATGATGCAAACTCTTGCCCAGAACCCGGATTTCGCAGCGCAGGTAAAAGTGTGGCCGTTTCCTCTGTTGTCAGGGGCTGTGAGCACGATGCTTGTGATCCACTTCCTCTGGCAGGAATGAGAGAGCTGAGTGAATATAGACAGTTTTTGGTCTATTTTTCAATAGCTTGAAGGCAGCCACAGCCCTGAACCTTGTGTTTTAGCAGAGCCCCTAACAAAGGTGGCTTTCAAAGGGACATGAGAGTAGCCCATCTCTCTGCCCCGTGGCCTCTACTCAGTGCCTCTGCCAGGAGCTGAGCTGTCCTGTTTCACTCCCCGTTAGCATTAGGGGAACGTGTTGAAAGCCCAGGGAGGGAGCCAGGGGCATGACTGACTTGTTCTTCATGGCTTAGGGCTTAACAGCCAGGTGGCAGCAACCCTCTGACCCTACCTACGTGTGCTGTCTCTTGCTAGATCATGGTAAATGTCCCCCTCTTTGCTGGGAATCCACAGCTTCAAGAACAGCTCCGCCTTCAGCTCCCTGTCTTCCTGCAGCAGGTAAAGGCCCCTCCCTGGCCCTGTGCTGCTCTCAGCCCCCTCCAGAGCTTTTCTGGCCTCCGTAGCAAAGGGAGTCACTTGGCCACTTAGTCTGTGGACCAGGAATCCTGTGGGCTTGGGTGGTTTGGGCTGTGGAAGAGACACAGGGGAGAGAGAAAGGAAGAAGTTATTTAGTTCTTATTAGACAAGGCATCCTAAATTGAGTAATCTACCTAAAGGTGGGCTGCAAACGAGACTAATTATGCTACATGAAACCCCCGTGTAGACAGTGTCTCACTGTAACAAGTCTACAAAAAAATTAAAGCAGCTAATTGTGCTAGATTCACTCAGGTAAATCAAATAAAATCACTGTAATTCCAAAGGCATCTGTCCCCCCCCCCGTTCTGATCTGATCCACCTCGTTCGTGGAGGAGATCAGCTCTAAACTGGGAGGATCTCTGAGCCCAGCGATCTGGGGACTCGAAGGAGGAACCAAACTCCCAGGTTTCCTCCAGAGGCAGAGCTAATTGTTGTTCTGTGCTAATTGTTGTTTGGATTTTTAAAGCTGCTGGATCTCTGGCTGCCGCGGCTCTCGCTGTTTGCTACCGCTGTGTCTTTTTTCACCTTTCTTGCCAGATGCAGAACCCAGATTCCCTCTCCATCCTCACCAATCCCCGCGCCATGCAGGCCCTCCTCCAGATCCAGCAGGGACTCCAGACGCTGCAGACGGAGGCCCCAGGACTAGTGCCAAGGTAAGGAGCTCCTGGGAGAGGGTTTCTGCAGGCAGAGCTCCATACCAGCAGGCACACTGGCTGTTGCTTCATCAAGGAGAGCTGCTTTGGGTGCTCTGGCGTGGGGATGTGTGTGTCTCTGTGTGTGCCTGCAGGCCCTGGAGTTACAGCTCATTAGCACTTTTTTCTGCTTGTTTGGGTGGGAAGTCCTTGACCCTCTTTATTTTTGGACCCAAGGTTTGGAAAAAACGCTTGGTCCCTCCCCCATCTTTTGTTTGTTGTGGTGGGTATTGGCTGAACTCGAGAATTGTTATCTCTGGAGCACAGGAGAGTAGCCACAAGGCTGGGTGGGCACGTTGGGGGCGGGCTGGGCTACTTCTCTTGGGCAACTCGGGGTCACGTTTGGGCTCTGCAGCTCCTTTCAGGCCCACGCTTCCGTTGGGCTTGTGTTCTCCAGGCACCGTGTGTGACCAGGGCACAAACACAGCCCATTGAATGAACAGAGCAATCCTACAGCACAGGGGGGGTCAGCCTGGCACTTGGGGGACCCCCAGCAGTGCCAGCTCACCCCTGAGCACCCTCTGCCTTCCTCTGCAGCCTCGGCTCCTTCGGCGTGCCCCGAATGCCCCCATCCTCCACGGGAGGAAGCACAATCCCGGAGAACCCCGTTCCCTCCGCTTCGACGCCGGCCAGTGCCTCTCCAGCTGGGGGTGGTAACCCCCAACAGCAGCTCATGCAGCAGATGATCCAGCTTTTGGCCGGAGGAAGCTCCCAAGTACGTAATCCCCCAAACTCTAGGAATGTCATTCCCACTGGATTTCTTTGGTGTCTGGGGATGGTTGGTTTTTTGGGGTGTGGGGACAGATTGTGTAGGTTTGAAGCTGAGAGTGGCAGGGATCCTCCTCCTCCTCGGCGCTCTAGGTCCAGAATTTGGACAAACTGTGCACAGGGGAGTATTTTGGCGGGGTGGGGAGCCAAGGGGAATGTCAGGATCCCCAAAGCTGAGCTGAGCCCTGCCCGTGTGTCACTGCTGGTGGCTCCTCTCCTGCTCTAAGGTCTCTGTCCTTTCCCTCTTTAGACGCAGAGTCCTGAAGTGCGATTCCAACAGCAGCTGGAGCAGCTGAACGCCATGGGCTTCATCAATCGTGAGGCCAACCTCCAGGCACTGATAGCCACTGGTGGAGACATCAATGCAGCTATTGAGAGACTGCTGGGCTCCCAGCCCTCCTAAACTCCCCTCACGCTGCCCCCCCAGATGTCAGCACACGCATCCATACACATGCACAGGGGGGATCTTTCAGGAAAGCCCACCATCATTTTCATATCTGACAGCTCTCCCATGTATTTAAAACAACAACAACAACAACAAAAAAAAGATACAGCTTAACCCCCGACCTTCCTACTAAGTTAAGATTTCATGTTGAAATGCTCTTTAACTGGCTTGTATGTGGATTCCAGTTCTCATCGTGGCCACAGAGACTTCAGATGTGTATTTTTTCCTAAATATGCCCTCTGTCTCAGACACTCTTCTCTCTCTCTCTAGATGGTAGAGGCGATACTTCTAGTTACTTACCTGAATGATTGTGTTTTGAGTAGCTTGATTTTAACTGTACATGATTCCCTACCCCAGCCCTCCTTTCAGGCAAATATTTAAAAAAACTTGAGCCAAGATTGGGTTTTTTTTTTTTTTTTTTTTTTGGTTATTTCTCTCCCAGCAGCATCTTGGGAACGGATCAAAAGAAAAATGGAAATGACCTGGAAATTTCTGCTGTCGTTTGTCTTTAGTGTCCCGTTGGCTGAACTGAGCCTGTGTCCCTTGCATACAGGTGTCCCCAGTCTCCCAGGAGAGGGCTGATGGGTGTGAAAAAAGACTTTGGAAGCCTCTTTGTGCTCTTGGGATGGTGTAGAGGAGCCTCCATGCCCTTGGAGGGATCAGGCTTGTTGGTCTTGAACCTCTCTTAGAAGAGCTGTAGGGAAAAAGATGTTCCAAAGGGGTGTTTCTCCCCCGTCGTGCAGCCGGGGGCTCGTTGGCTTGTGTGCTCAGTAGCCTCATTCCTGAAAGTGTAAAAAAAAAAAACAAAAAAAGGAAATTGAGGGGAAAAAAAAAAAAAAGAAAACGATCTTTTAGCTTCACTGGAAAATGTTGAAGTTCATGTTATTCCCGGTTTAGATCCATCCTTCATTTCCCCCCCACCCCCTTCTGCCCCCCTTCCATTTCGGTGTGTTTGAATGTTATGACTCTCCAAGAAACCCCCCCCGAGGACCAGCAGGGTGATATTTCCCCCCGGAGCCCCCGTGGCTGTGTAATTTGCATACCATTTTTATCAAAGAAAAAAAAAAATAAATGCGCACAACCATCTGTCTCCCTGCACTCCACGTATCTTCCTTGATTGCCACGTTTAAACTGATTGAGTTCCCTTAGTTAGTTGTAATTAATATCTCTCCTCCCTCTTACAGGCAGAATGGGGTGTCGTTCCGGCCCGGCTTGGTGGCACAGAATCCAGCTGGAGGTCCCGAAGGAGAGGGGCTCCCCGGGGGTCAGTACTGGGTCCAATCCTCTTCCATAGATTCATCAATGGTCTGGATGAAGGGATGGAATGTCCCCTCAGCAAGTTTGGTGGTGACACGGAGCAGGGAGGGGTGGCTGAGACAGCAGAAGGCTCTGCTGCCATACAGTGAGGCAGGGAGAGTTGAGTGAGGAGGTTCTCATGAAGTTCCACCAAGGGCAAGAGTTTGGTGCTGCCTCTGGGGAGGAATAACCCCCTGCCCCAGGACAGGTTGGGGCTGACCTCCTCGAGAGCAACTCTGAGGAGAAAGACCTGGGAGTCCTGGGGGACACCAGGATGCCCGTGAGCCAGCAAGGGGCCTTTGTGGCCAAGAAGGCCAGTGGCATCTTGGGGGCATCAAGAAGAGTGTGGAGAACCTCAAGGGAGGTCATCCTTCCCCCTTCTTTGCCCTGGGGAAGCCCCCTCTGGAGCACTGGGACCAGTTTTGGGCTCCCCAGTTCCAGAAGGACAGGGAACTGCTGGGGAGGGTCCAGCAAAGGG
>BJBW01025003.1:362-14276 GCA_004320125.1 Scolopax mira
ACTCCCCCCCCCTCCTCCCCCAGCAAAAACCAGGTCCCAAATCCCCATGGTTTTCCCCCAAACCCAGCCCAGCCTGACCCACGCCCGAGAGGGCCCCCCCCCCGGGTCACACCCCTTCTCCCCTGGCCACAAACCTCCCAAAATCAGAGGAATAATGTCCCCCCCGCCATGGGACAGCACCCAGTGGAGCAGCCCCCCCCGCGACCCCCCCGCTCCTCCTGCCCCTGGGTACATTCACAGAAGGGCTCAATGTCACTTTGTTTTTAATTTACAGGGAAAAAAAATATATATATAAAATAATAAAATATGAGGGTTGGTGTCAGTTCAAGGTGAGCCATGATTAGGGCCTGAAATTAGGAATTAATTCCAGTTTATGGAACTCTGGAGCCCTGGGGGGGGGGGGAGCCCAGAGACCCCCAGGGAGGGGGTGCAGAGGGGACCGGGTCCCCCAAATACACGGGAGAACCACCCCAAAACTCATCCCGTGGCCGCTCATTCCCCTGAATTCTCCTTAAAACCGTCGCAGCGCCTTAATTACACCCCTCTCCCAAATGAAAAGGCCTGAGGTGGGGGGGGGGGGCAGCTGGGGGTGTCCCTCGTCCTCGCTGTGGGGATCTTGGGCCGGAGCCCCCCCGGGGGTGATGCCCCGTGGGCTCTGCCGCTCCGTGGGGTACCGCTGGGCAGGGAGGGGGCTGCCGCTCAGCGGGGGGCGGGGGGCGAGGGGGGTGCTTCGGCTCCCAGCGCCGCCACAAAGGCCTCCACCTGCAGGGAGAAGGCAAGTGAGAGCACGGAACCGGGATGGCACCGGGATGGCACCGGGATGGCACTGGGATGGTGCCAGGATGGTGCCAGGATGGCCGAGGTTTAGACCAGTTTGGCCAGAGGATGTGGAAGTTTTATTTTTTCCACTGGAAAATGAAGGTGAAGCTGGTTTGGCCGGAGGCTGGGAGGTCGGAAAGACCCCGACCGTGCTCCCGGAGCTCCCGGCAGCAGGATGTCACCGAGCCGTGCCACCGGCCCCCCACCTGTGCCATGAGGACACCCTGCAGGCCCACGTTGTGCTCGAAGTCCTTGTCCACATCCAGCACCAGGACAGGCGCGGCCTTCACCTCCGCGAACTGGACCCTGAAAAAGGGAAGGAGAGAAGGGGCTCAACAACCAACCCCCCCCCCCTCTCCCAACACCGGTCACCCCAAAACCACAGCGGCTCTGGGGGCCAGGGGATGGACTGGGACTCACTCCGTGCTCTTCTCCACCAGCCAGTGCTCGTGCTGGGCATGGAGCTGCTGCAGGTACTTCAGCTGGATGCCCCCCTCCTCGCTCCGTGCCCTCCGCCGCAGCCGCTCCAGGCACGTCTGTGCCCCCCCCCCCCCCCCCCCGGGGAGACGGGAGGTTAACGGGAGGTTAACGGGAGGTTAACGGGATGCAGGCATCAGGCAAAGCAGCCCCAGGGGAGGGCCCGTAGCCAGGCACCCCCAGGAGATGCTGCAGCCCCCCCAAAAAAATCCACTCTAGGATCCAGAGCAAAACTCCCACCAACAATCCCCTGGGAATGGGGAGCTGCTTTTCACGGTTTAACCCCGTTATGGGGGCTCGTGGGGCTCTGAGCCTGCACCCAGGATCTGGGGGGGGCGTGGGGGGCCAGTACCCACCTGTGGCGTGGCCCGCAGGTAGAGGAAGCCGTGGAGGGCAGCGCGGTGGCCCAGCTGCCGCAGGAGGAAGCCGTGCCAGTCCTGGTAAATGGCCCACTCCAGGGGCTGCAGGTGCCCAGCCTCAAAGAGGTTTTTGGCAAAGACATAGCTGGGAAGGGAGGGAGAGAGGGGGGACAGGGCAGCTGGCACCCCCCCGGGACCACCCAACCCCCCCTCAGCCCAGGCGGCTTCACCACTGGTTTTCTCCCCCCCCTTTTTTTTTTTTGTGTGTGTCTAATTAAGGCAGAAATTCTTAATTTGGGGCTGAGGGATGTTGGGGGACACGCAGCCACCTGTCCCCCCTCCATCACCTAAAGGGTGTCAAACCTGGCGCAGGTGGGGAGGGGGCAAAAATTATTTTGGGGCGGGGGGGGGATAACGAAGCTCCAAATTATCCAACGAGGGCATTTCTGCAATTAAGCATCGCTCCGGTGAAGGGACATCATCCCTTTTAATCCCTTCATCCCTCTCCAAATTTCAGGAGGGGGTGCGGGTACCGGTCACTGTAGGGGGAGCGTTCGAAGACCCACACGGGGTGTGGGGTGACGGGGGGGGGCTCCAGCATGGCCTTCAGCCGGCTGATGAAGGAGAAGGTCTGGAAAGTGTAGGACCAACGGGCCGGCTCCTGGTACATCATCTGGAGAAGGTTGGTGGAGCCCATGGGCACCTGGAGAAGGAGGAGATGGGTAAGGGGGTGTGTTGGGGGGGGGGTCAGGGTGAGGATGTCCACTTGTGGTGCCACCAAGTGACCCCCCCCCCCCCTCGCCGTTACCTCCGCCACCTTGCGCCACTGTGCCACAGGTTCTGTCACCAAGTGCCACCGCGGGAAGGTGGCACCCAGCAGCTTCAGGAAGGTCGATTTGCCCACGGCTGCAGGGATTTTGGGGGGGGGGGGGGGGGGGGGGGGGGGGGGGAGACGCAGGGTGAGCCCCCTGTGTCGCCCTCCCCACGGGGTACCATCAGTTTAGGGGGTGCCCTCCCCTCCCCAAACCGGGCAGTGAGAATAATTAATTACAGACATTAAATTAGACCCCCCCAGAGGCTTCAACCCGCCCCTCCCAAGTCCCCCCACCTCCATCGCACCTCAAATCCTCTTGCCCCCCCCCTTCCCCGGGCAGACCCCAGCCCCACAAACTGCCCCCCCACTTCCCCCCCCACGACCCCGTCCCTCCCCATGTCCCCGACCCTCCCCTTGTCACCCCGGGGACCCCCGGTTTGTCGCCTGTCGCCGCCCCCCGGTACCGATGTTCCCCTCCAAAGCCAGGCGCAGGGCGGCCCCGCACCGCCCCATCCCGCCGCCGCTTCCGCCTTTCCCTCGTCATATGCTAATGACATGGTAATGAGCGGCGCGCGCTGCCTCCCCGTGACGTCATCACGCGGGAAGTGGAAGGAGAGGGCGGGGGAGGGGAAGCAGCGGCGGAAGCGGGCGGGTGGGGGCCCTGGGGGGGGGGTGTGTGGGGTGTGGGTGGTATGGTAATTTATGCAAATTTAGCTCCGCCCACGGCATGTCCCGGCAGCGCCGAGCGGGGGAAAAGGGCATGGAAGTGGGGGCACCAGTATGGGCCATGGGCACCAACGCAGGGTTGTGGACATAAACATGGGGTCAAGGGCATTGACTTGGGGTTGGGGACATCAACAGAGGGGTGGGGGCACCAACACAGGGTCAGGGGCATCAACATGGGGTTGGGGGCACCAACAGGGAGGTCAAGAGCATTGACACAGAGTTGGGGGGACCAACATGGGATCAAGGGAACCAACATGGAGTCAAGAGCACTGACACGGGGTTGGGGACATCTAGAGAGGATTGGGGGCACCAACAGGAGGTAAAGAGCGTCAACATGGGGTTGGGATGCCATCATGAGGTCAAGGGCACCAACAGAGGGTTGGGGGCATCAGTGTGACATGGGGGGCACCAACAAGGGTATGAACAGGGGGTCAGGGGCACCAACACAACATTGGGGGCACCAACATGGGGTCAAGGGCATTGACACAGGGTTGAAGGCATCACCATGGGGTTGGGGACACCAACATGGGGTCAAGGGGGCATCAAGACAGAGTCAAAGGCATTGGCATGACATCGGGGGGAACCAACATGAGGTCAGGACTTCCCCATCCCTCACCCCGTTGCTCTCAGCTCCCACCCCAAACCCTCCCACCCCCCACCACCCCAAAATCTCTCAGAAAAGGGGCAGAGTCTGGAGAAAAGGCTTTAATGCGCAGTGGGTGGTGGGAAGGAGCAGCAGGGACCGAGGAGGAGCGGGGCGCCCCAGCCCAGGCATGGGGGGCCACCACAGGGTGGGAAGGGGAGCTTAGAAGCATTTTCGGTGGACGATGGAAGGTCCGGCCTCATCGTACTCGGGTTTGCTGATCCACATCTGCTGGAAGGTGGAGAGGGACGCCAGGATGGAGCCACCAATCCACACCGAGTACTTCCGCTCTGGCGGGGCGATGATCTGCCAAGACACGAGCCGTTAGGATGCACCCCCTGTTTCCCCCCCCCACCCCAAAATCTCCACCAGGAGAGGATTCAGGGCGTTGGTGACCATGGTTTTGCCCCATCACCATCACCACCACCACTACCACCTACTTTGATCTTCATGGTGCTGGGAGCCAGCGCCGTGATTTCCTTCTGCATGCGGTCGGCGATGCCGGGGTACATGGTGGTGCCTCCAGACAACACGTTGTTGGCATAGAGGTCCTTGCGGATGTCAATGTCACACTTCATGATGGAGTTGTAGGTCGTCTCATGGATGCCAGCGGACTCCATGCCTGAGGTGGAAGGGAGGTGTCAGCACCCTGACCCCCACCCATGCCTCCTCAGGGCTCCCCGAAAGAGTGACAGGGTCACCCATGGGTTTGTCCCTCCCCCATTTGGGGTGCAAAGCACTTGAGGGGATGCAAAACGCCTCTGTGGGACCTGCTTGGCCGGTGGTGGGGATGGGGGGCAACCACCTAGGGGACAGCCAGGACAGCTGGGGGTGGGCTCACCGATGAAGGAGGGTTGGAAGAGGGTCTCGGGGCAGCGGAAACGCTCGTTCCCGATGGTGATGACCTGCCCGTCAGGGAGCTCGTAGCTCTTCTCCAACGAGGAGGAGGAGGCAGCTGTGGCCATCTCGTTCTCGAAGTCAAGGGCCACGTAGCAGAGCTTCTCCTTGATGTCGCGCACAATTTCCCGCTCGGCTACGGGAGACAATGACAAACAAGCTCAACCCGTTTGCCGCAGCAGCGCTGTGGGGTGCCCCCATCACCCCATACCTCCCTCCCCAGCCCCGTACCGGTGGTGACGAAGGAGTAGCCCCTCTCGGTGAGGATCTTCATGAGGTAGTCGGTGAGGTCGCGGCCGGCCAAGTCGAGACGCATGATGGCATGGGGCAGAGCGTAGCCCTCGTAGATGGGCACGTTGTGGGTGACGCCGTCCCCGGAGTCGAGGACGATGCCTGGGAAGGGGGAAGGAAGGTGAGGGAGGGGCCTTGAAGCTGGCTTGGTCCCTTCCTCACCATGGCTGGACCCCAGGTGGTAGATGCTGCATGTCCTACTCACCAGTTGTGCGGCCGGAGGCGTAGAGGGAGAGGACAGCTTGGATGGCAACGTACATGGCAGGGACATTAAAGGTTTCAAACATGATCTGGGAGGGAGAGCAAGAGGGGGAGAGGGTTAGGGGGGGAACATCGGGGTCCCAGGTGCATTGGGGGACATCACGTGGAGGCCTTCCTGGAGGGATGGGGTCAGAGCTTTGCAGGGCAAAACATGTGGATCGTTGTATCACGTGGAAAAGTGGGTGGATCATTGTATCACATGGACATGTGGGTGGAGGCATCACACAGAACCACCCGTGGGGCGCCGTGGGGCACCATGTCGCCCTGAAAACCACAGGGGGCAGGACATCACATGGAACCCCAAGTCATCGCATGGAGAAACCATGGGTCAACACATGGCAACCCCATGGCTCCACGAAGGCCCTTCCTAAAGTCCCCCGGCTTCACCCCACCACCCGCTCCTCCGCTGAACCCCCAAATTCCCCACCCTCCCTGTGGCTTCAGAGGATCCGTCCCCATCGCTGGGGTCCCCCCAGTGCCTTGCCTGGGTCATCTTCTCCCGGTTGGCTTTGGGGTTGAGGGGTGCCTCGGTGAGCAGGGTCGGGTGCTCCTCGGGGGCCACGCGCAGCTCGTTGTAGAAGGAGTGGTGCCAGATCTAAGGCAGGCAAAGAAGGAAAAGTGAGGTTTTACCTCAAAATGAAGCCAGCACCCCCCATTCCAGGCTGGGGAGGGGGGGTCTCACCTTCTCCATGTCATCCCAGTTGGTGATGATGCCATGCTCGATGGGGTACTTGAGCGTGAGGATACCCCTCTTGCTCTGCGCCTCGTCGCCCACGTAGCTGTCTTTCTGCCCCATGCCTACCATGACACCCTACCGCCGGTGAGAGAGATGGCCTCGTTAGCTTCATTTCACTGATTAAACAGGGTGGGGGGGATGACTTGGGGCTGCTTCTCCCCAACCCGGGGTACCCACCTGGTGCCGGGGTCGCCCCACGATAGAGGGGAAGACGGCACGGGGGGCATCGTCGCCGGCGAAACCGGCTTTGCAGAGGCCGGAGCCATTGTCACAGACCAGGGCGGTGGTCTCCTCCTCGCACATGGTGGGGCCGGGAGTGGTTGGTGTTCAGGGGGACCTGGGGGAAAAGCTGGGGTGAAGTTGGGGTGAGGGGGGGGAGAGGAAACATCGTTAAAGGAGGTGGGAGGAGAAGGTTACGCTGTGCCACCACCACGTCCAGCTTTGGGCGTTGGAGATCTTGGGGATGCACGGCCCCGCAAAACACGCTGTGGGCCAGCACGAGGGGTGGCCACCGGGTCCAGCCCTGGTGGGGCGATGCTGGGAAGGGTGGGTGATGGCCAACTCCGTGGGTGCTGCTTGGCACCAGTGCTGCATCTCCATCCTTCACCAGCCGATGCCCAAAATAAGGCCCAAAGTCTCCTGCCCGCGCTTGCCCGGGGAGCCCTGGCGTCGTTGTCCCCGGCTACTGCCCCCCCGAGCGGGCAGGGGGAAGGCAAGCGATGCCCTCTCCTCTGGCAGCCCCTTGCTGCTCTGCCCTCACATCCTTTCCCAAAAATGGGGAAAAAAAACCCAAAAAACCGACCCGTCCCAGAAGGTGCTCCCCTCTGCCGGCGGACATGCTCCTAAAATCCAGAGGAAAGCAGACTAAAACCTTGAGGAAGCCCAAAAATGAAAAAAAAAAACCAACCCCAACCCCAAATTGCAGGGATTTCTAGACGAGCACGACCCGCTTTGGCCGCAGCCCAACTCGTGGCCCCCATGGAAGCCCCCGGCTGCGGGGTCCTGCCGGGTTTGGCACCCCCCCGCCCCCATGCCATGTGAACTGAGCCAGGGCCACCCCATAAGCGCTTGGGGGCACCCCCCAAACACCTCCCCGGGGGGTTTTTTTTTTCCTTCCTCACTTGCCTGCAGGCAGAAAAGGGAAGCCCGGGCTGGGCAGTACTCACCGCGGACGCGAAAGCTTTCCTCTGGGACCGAGTCCCGATGAGCCTTTGGTATAAATACCAACGAGCCCGTGAAACCTCAGAGGCGGATCCTCTCTAAACAAAGACCCTAAATAGGCTAAGTGATGGTGTGTTAGCCATATGGCCATATAAGGTGTTTTATTTCATTAAATTGACCTTGGACTGATGGTAGGCCCCGGCATGGTTAATTATCGTAAGAAAAATGTACGGGGGGATGCTCGGGAAGCAACATCCCGTTTGGGAGTTTGTTCCTTTTATGCTCCGCTCCGATAAACGAGTGAGACACAAGGCCTTATAAGTGACAGTCTCGGCAAAAAGGAGGTGGAAACGTCTCCAGTTCCCAGGGAGAGTGTGAAGAAGCCCCAACTGGGTGTCAGTGGGTGTCGGGGCTCTCCCTGGGGGACACGCTGGAGCCAGGATGGGAATTTGGCATCGCGAGACACTGGGAACACACTAGGCTGGTGCATCGCTTCCTCCCGGCCTCGGATCCTCCAGATCTCCCCAACATCCAGCACCTTTGGGATATCTCTCCCCGAGCTTCTTTTTTTTTCTCTCCACCCCTATTTTTGGGCCCCTTGTCCCCCAAATCCTCAGCTCAAGCAGGTCCAAAGCCCAGCCCTGCTCTGTGGGTGCTCTCACCCCCTCACTGGGGGGATTTTGAGGCAGGATGAGCCCAGACTCCGCAAGGGGCAATGGGGGGTGCTGTGCCCTGCCCCCCTCTGCCTGAATGAAGCCTGGGGGGGGGGTGCTGAGCCGCCCCTGGCCCTCTGGCTGCAGCCTTGGCAGGCGGTGACAGAGCCACAGCAGCCCGTGGCCCTCACAGAGGCCAACCAGTAGCTGCCAAACTCCCAGTTGCCTTTTTAAGGGCAATGGTCCCACAACGGGGACTCTTCCTGAGCCCCTGGAGCAAGAAAGACGCCCCAGAACCACCACCCAGAGGTACGGGGACTCGGGGTGCAGTTGGGGAAACTGAGGCATGGTGGCTGGCTCCTGTTTTGTAGGGTCCCAAGCTGGGGCAGGGACACGGAGACACTGCAGCAGCGATAACAACCAGGAGCTGCAGGGTCCTGTCACCAGCAGAAGGGACGGGGCAGGAGGAAGCCACAGTGTCACCCTGCTGGGCAGGATGGAGACACGGTGTCTCCCCAGCACAGCCAGCCCACTCCCACCTGCAACAACGTCCCCAGCCAAGGGCTCTGCCCCCGTGACACCCCCCCTTCCATCCAGGGGAGCATCAGCTCGGGGGGGCCAGAGGTGTCCCCTGGCCGTGCACTTGGTGTCCCCACTGCCCTTCCTGGGCCCCGGGGACCTGCTGCAGCCTCACGGCCCAGCCCGGTTCCCTTGGTCCAAGGCCAAACATGAGGTCACTGAGGCAAAAGGTTGCCATATATGACAAGCTGAAAAAAAAAAAAAATAAAAAAAAAATTAACCCCAAACCCAGCAGAGCTGGGGGAGGAAAAGGGGTCTGGGATGATGGGGGAGTCCCCCACAGAGGGGACTCCACGCCAGGGTCTGCGTGGAGTTGGTGACAGGACCCTGGACCCATCCCAGAGTGGAGGGGACCGTCCCCAAAGCCTGGGGACACCCCCGAGCCCTGGGCTAGTGCACCCTGGGGGGTGGCACCCCCAACCCTTGCTCTGCAGCACCAAATCCCGTGGCTTCCCCATCCCTGGCGTTTGCTGGGGAGGGGGCAGAGGGGTCACCTCTCAGCTCCCCATCCCTGCCGGATCCCCAAACCGCCCGGCCCGCCGCAGGGTGGCCAAGTGGGCCAGCAAAGCCTTGGTGGGGCCTGGTTGAAGCCGGGACGGCGGCAGCGAAGCCCGGAGCTGGAGGAGAAGCAGCCTAAAAAGGAAAGGTTGGGCCACGGCAGCCAATCCTGCTGCCAGCCCCGGGAAGGGTGGCCACAGCCCCGGGATGCTCACAGGAACGCCAGGCATCCCCCGGGACAGGGGGGGCTGGGGGACAAGGAGGGGGGCAACCCCCAGTTTGCCGTGGGATTTCAAACCTCCAGGCCTCGGCACCTCCCTATAAGGGTAACGCTTTAAAGTTCTCCAGCTGCCGCCGAGGACAGAGAGGCCACCCAAAGTGGCCACCAGAGCACGGGATTTGGGTCCATTCCCACCCCCGTGGTAGAGATAAGCATCGCTCCCCGCCTGCAGGAAACCCCCCCACCCCCCCACCCCAAAAAACACACACTGCCGAAAATAAACCGCTCCCGCAAAGCGTGGGTTTTGTTAGGGCTTAGTTCCTGCATTCAGCCCCCTTTTGGAGGGATTTTAAGATAAATCAGTCACATCTGGTGCAGGGGTAGAGGTGGGGTGGGGGGGACACAGGACATCAAGCATTCATCCCGCCGCACAAACTGATGACTCAGGGATTATTTTTTTTTTTAAGTGAAAAATGTGATTAAAGAAGCTGACGAGGCAGGAGCCGGGCGCTGAGGTGAGAGTCCCAGCCCCGGTGTAGGGCCACGGCGGGAGGGTGTGAGAAATCCCCCCCGAGTGTCTGTGTCCCCCAAAACCGACGGCAAAGATGATGGCAGCGGCTCTTTGTCACCCAGGAGTCACAGAGGGGGATGGTGCAAATCAAACACAAGCCCTAAATCCCAGAATCATAGAATCATCTGGGCCAGAAGGGACCTCCAAAGGTCATCTACTCCAACCCCCTGCAGTCACAGGGACACCCCCAACTAGACCAGGTTGCCCAGGGCCTCCTCCAGCCTCACCTTGAAGGTCTCCAGGGAAGGGGCCTCCACCACCTCCCTGGGCAACCTCTTCCAGCTCCACCACCCTCAGTGGAAAGAATTTAGTCCTAAAATCCAACCTAAATCTGCCCTTTCCCAACTTAAACCCATTGCCCCTCATCCTGTCACTGAGGCCTTTGTGAACAGACCCTCCCCATCTCTCCTGGAGCCCCCTCAGGTACTAGAAGGGGCTCTAAGGTCTCCCTGGAGCCTCCTCTTCTCCAGGCTGAACAACCCCAGCTCCCTCAGCCTGTTCTCGGAGCAGAGGGGCTCCAACCCCCTCAGTATTTTTGTGGCCTCCTCTGGACCTGCTCCATCAGGTCCATGTCTTCTTCTCCTGAGGGCTCCAGGGGAGGTCTCACCAGAGCAGAGCAAGGGTCAGAATCGAATAAATGGCTTCCCTCCCCGCTCTCAGCCACACCGGACCCCTCCAACCCCCTGAGAGAGCTCGAAGAACACAAGTGGCAAAAGAAACCCAACCAAAAGAATACAATCCATCTGTGTTCGACTGGACACCAAAGGATTTTGCATGTGGAAGTACATGGACATGACACAGAACACGCATGTTCACAGGCCTGGTGGGAAGGCAGCTCCAACCCCTTCCCCTCTCCACAGGGCCTCCACCAGAGGAGGTGAAGATGCCAGGGATCACATTCAGCCCTTTGAGGCCAGACATCTTCCACCTTTCAATGCTGCTGCTTCCCCTCCAGGAGTGAGGGTGGAGGCACAGGGAAGGAAAACTGCTGCTCAGCATCCGAGGAGGAGAGCAATGGGGAGGAGGTCCCTCGCTGGCGTCACGGAGTGTGGAGTTTTGGCAAAGATAAACTTCATACTGCTCAGAGAAGTCCTTGAGGACTGAAGTGGCACAAGCTGCTGGAGCCCCTTCTCAGAGAGCCTTCACGTGACAGCGCTGAAGCCAAGAGACCGAGAGCCATCTCCACCAGTGACAAGTCAAACCCCAAACCCCCAAGGGCTTTTCCGAACCAGGAAAAGAAATAAGGTAACAAGACATCCTTCCCTACTGCTGGAATGAAGCAGTTTGTGCAAGGCAATGCCCCATCCAGGCACCTTCTCCCCCAAAACACTGAAACAAGGGTTCCCAAAGGAGGTTGGGCCCCTTCCTACCTCAGCGGGCAAAGCCCTGAGTACTAGGGAGCAGGACTCGCTCCAGCTCAGCGGGGATAAGCTCATGCATGGGGCAAGAGGAGTGAGTAAGAGGTTTAATTTGAAATTATAGCAAAGATTTACCTACTCCAGCTGCTGCACCAAGACCACAGCAACCCAGGGAGGCAAAAAGCACAGACTAATTTGGGCAAGTCCCACTTTGGAAAGCCCTTGAAGAGGTTTCCACACCTCGTGGTTGCAGCAAATCACAGGGGAACACCCCCCGCAAGCAGCCATAGATTAGAGTATTAAAACAATTGCTTTAGTGTTAGCTGTTTTTTGAATTTCCAGTTAGCTTTTCCCCCACACCCTGAACCTCAGCACCACTTCACCAGCCCAGTGCCAGGCACTGGGGTTTCACGTGCTCCCACTGAGGTCAGGGCACCGATTCCACCGCGATTGTTGGGGGAGGAAGGGGAAGGATCACTACACGGTAGAAATCAGCTGCTACAGGAGGAAAAAAACCACATTTTCCTTAGGCCTAGAAAGAAGGTAGATGGTTTTCTGTAAACAGTTAAGGCAAGAGGCCTATCGGAGATCCATCAGGACCACGTCTCTCTCGGCTACTGACACATGACTGCAGGTCTGGAAGAGAAGGGAAGAGAAAGAGCAGACAGGAGGTTATTTGACATGTTCCCCCAGGTCAGGTGAGCCTCCTCCACCTCCTGACAGAACCTGAACCCAGCAGCCCACACACAACAGCCCTCTCGGACCAAGAACTAGTGCCCTGCCTGGTGGCAGGACACAAATTCTCTCTCTCTCTCTCAAATACAGGCCTTTTGCTGCTGCCTTGCCCTGTTTCTGCAGGGGAGTGCTCTGCATCGCACCTCCAACACGTGCTAACAACTCAGAAAGCTTCTGCACCTCAACTCTAGGAAAAGATAAGCCTCTGCACAGACAGAAAATCCAGTGAAGTGTCCAACAGGCCACCAAAGTGTCCACCCCGCTGTTTTGGGGGGTGACTTACAGTGAAGAGAGGAGGGTCTTTGGAGTGGGGGTGGAATCCTTTCTGCCGGCAGGAAGAGATCTCCTCCAGGCCGTGCTCCGTCAGCTTGAAAAATCCTGTCCTAGAGCAAATAAACACAAACTCTGTGTAGCTCAAGCCTCTGCAAATAAAACCACCTCCTTCTGGTTCTGAAGAGCATGCTTGAGTCTGCTCTTCTTGAGTGAGAGCAGACACACGCTGTGGGACACTCCCCTCCCCACTTCTGCAGATACAGACCTGTCTCCTTTCATGGGTGGGCGACCATGGCCCAGCTATGACCACCCCCAAACCAGCTCAGAAGAGCTTTCAAATCACACATGCTCTTCCAGCCTCTTTTGCTAAAGCTTTCACTGTCTGACTTGACATTTTATTCCACGCCAGGAATTCGACAGAGGAAAGGTCACAGTGAACAGCCCTTCAATACCTTCTGAAGAGGCCTTTTGGCTGAGCAGCACAAGGAGAGAGAAAAGCCTTCCCTACCCCACATCCATACTTACTCCTGGTATTTTGGAGAGCAGACAATAGCAATGGATTCCGGCAACATCATCTGGTAGGAGCAGTGAGTGTGAAGGTCGACGCTGGAGAGGAAGGCTGTCTGCGTGGGGTGAGTCTGGAACACAAGGGAACATCAGAGAGAAGAAGTCAGAGCAGGGTCGAAGGACTAGTCCAAAGGGATGGCATCTGCCAAAGGAAGGTTGTAAAAGAGAAGAGACACAGCTCCTTGGGTGGCACAGAGCACAAGCTTGCACACTGAAAACCGTTTTGGAGTGCCCCAAAACATCTGCTCCTCTCTTCTGTTTGGAATAAATACAGGAGGAGCTCTACATTTCTGGCCACATCGTGTGGAAAGTCACACTTTAAGGCACAACACTGTCCCTGCTCTCATTTATGGCACCCTGCAGGGCACATCACACGTTGTACCCCTGGGGGTACAGCACACCTAACGTACTGCCAAGGCACTTGGAGATATCACATTCCACCAAGATGGCCAAGGGTTATCACAGACAACCACCACCATACCCAAACTCCAGCTGACAGCTACATTTCACAGCCTAATTCTTGCTGAAAGGTCTTTCCCCTTTTCCTTGTTAAGCTTTTTTTTTTTTTTGCCAAGAGCAGCAGAAAGGTCTAAGGGATCCTTGAGGGTCCCTGGGCTGTGTCAGTGAAGAGTTAACACCAAAAGCAGACACCCCGCACACATCAGGCACACGCAGCAGGCATTTATTTGTCAAAGCCTGTGAGGCAGCTGCTGCTTTCGAGAGATTACTCAGCAGCACCAAACATTTTGCTTGGCTGCCATCCGACTGCCAAAGGCTCCACGGGGACAGCAGCGGGGCAGCGCTGCAGCTGGTGGAGCAATCTGGAACTGGGATATCCCGTGGCAGAGCAGCACACAGCTGTCTGCAAAAAGCAGGCTGCTATGGGGACGCATCACGAGAGAGGCCTTCTCTGACAGAAGGAGCTCAGGGTGTCCCCACGGTGCCTCTGGAGTCAGCTTTTACCTGGGTGAAGCATCAGCTTCATGCCCAATATCCCACTCTCAAAGGGCCTGATGCTTTAGGAAGGGACCCAAACTTAAAACAGGCCTGGATTTCTCCAGCAGCGTGAGGAGTGGCTAAGACTGCACCAGAGGGAGACATCCAACTGGAGGATTCAGAATCCAGAGGGAGAATCCAACCTGTCCGCTCCACAGCAGCTCCTCCAGTGAATATCACTGAATATCACTGAAATTTTTGGAGTTGGAAGGGATCATAGAGATCATCTAGTCCAACTCCTCTGCCAATGCAGGACCACCCAGAGCATGTCAGACCATGC
>BJBW01025004.1:846-20976 GCA_004320125.1 Scolopax mira
CACTGGGTGGGATTTAAGGTCCCTTCCAACCCAAACCATCTTATGATTCCCATGGAATGCAGACCCATAGCCTGAGTCTGGAGACTGGCACGTCCTCTGAGACCAACCACCTTGCACCTCCTTTCACAGAACACGCCAAACTGTCCCAAACTCTTTAATATCGAAGTAATATTTCCAGAGGGTGACCACGTTGTGGCTTCAGCAGCCCTTGCAACGTGCCCTGCTGTGGGAACTACCCTTTTCTGCAGAGGGTGACCTAGAAAGGTCACACAACCACCTAGGACAAGAGGAATGGGGCACAAACTTGAATATGAGAAGTTCCACCTGAACATAAGGAGGAACTTCTTTGCTGTGAGGGTGGCAGAGCCCTGGCAGAGGCTGCCCAGAGAGGTGGTGGAGTCTCCTTCTCTGGAGACATTCCAAACCTCCCTGAACACCTTCCTGTGGGACCTGCTCTGGCAGGGGGTTGGAAGAGATGATCTCCAGAGGTCCCTTCCAACCCTGTGGGATTCTGGGTGACCTCACTCATGCCATGGGTCAGCGTTAGGCACCTCGTGCGCCCACGGAGCAGAACTGTGGGTTCGGTGTGTGAATTTACACACAAAATGTGGCTTGTGGGCCATTTTGGATGTCACGATTCTGCCCGATTCTTTCAGCACGAGCCTGTTTTCAAATAAGCTGTGAATATCTCACGGGGAAATTTTCCAACGAGCCTGGGATTCCTTCGAAAAGCAGCCCTTCATGATTAAATAATAGAAGTGGGTAGGAAAAGGATTTTTTTTTCTTTTTTTTTCTTTTCTTTTTTGTGGGAAATTTCAGGGTTTCGGCTTCTTTTCTCCAAACCATCCCCGCAAGATGAAATAACATTAAAAAATCACGTTGAACCAATCAAAACGCCATTTGGAAGCTGAGATGCGGACGCTGGGATTTGCTAATGCCCTAAGTCATCTCTATTTTGTTTGTTTTGCTTTTTTTTTGCTTTTTTTTTTCCCCAGGAGCTATTCATGGTCTCCTGGGACATGCTTTTCCCAGTGCTGGGAGTAAACTGGTCTGTGGTGGATCCACAGCTTGGGTTGGAAGGACTCAGGGTGGTGGTGCCAATGTTCCCAGGGGAATTAGCCCACCCAATCCCTGCCTGGTGTTCTCATCTCCCTTTGATCTTCACTAACCTTGGAGGACTGCAAGCCCTCCCTGGAAGGTTCAAGCAATACTTGCTCCTCACCTCTACTGGTGGGAGTGGTGGTGGGGCTTGAGAACCTGGTGTTTCTTGGATTAGACAAAATCCTGAAGAACTGGCATGAATCCCACCATTCCAGTCCCACCAGGACTGGACATCCTGGTGCACCTATTTGGACACGAGAGTGTTGGATGGAGATGTGGGTTCAGGAAAGCGGAGCCTCATTTAGAAGACAGTGGACATGATGTGTCCTTGTCCCACCTGCCATGAGAAGATGAAGGCTCTTTCTTACAGACAGTCTGTGTCTGGTGGAGTCTTCTTGAATATTTTAAGTGTCTGATTTACCATTTCTTTGGGAAACCCTCGGTTACTGTCACCACCATGTGCTCTAGCAGCGCTCAAACAAGGAGGTCGATGCCAACATCAAAGAGGAGAGAGGATTATGGGTTAGAAACTTGAGGTAATGAGGTTTTTCAGGTTGTGCATGTGGGGAAGTGCAAATTTGAGGTCCAGTGCTGCTTCTGATAGATGTGTGGCTGCATGTCCTCCAGCCCTGCTGGGTGACCACACCAGAGGAACCAGCTGGCCGAGACCTTAGGGTGATGTCCAGTCTTGTCCAGGAAGGGTGATGGGGTCCTGGGTGCTGAGTGACTTGGGAAATGCCTTGTCCACAGTGATGGGGAGATCATCTGACAACCTGGGCCAGGGTTTCATTGGGGGTGGTCATTTTAGCAGAAGCAGAAGAGCATCAATGCTCCCCTGGTGCTGGTTGGCTTCTTGCCCTTGTCACTTGCTTCCTGTTTGACTTGCTGAAGGCTTTTCATCTTTACAGCTCATGAAATAGCAGGAAAAAAAATATTAATGTTTTTCAAAGTCTAGTCATTTGTCTTGGAAGTAATATTTCTGTTTCCTCCATCAGCGAGGAGCTCTAAACCCCTCTGACTGAGGGTACCCCCTTCTAACAAGTATAACTCTCTCAAATGGAGCATTTTTTTCTTAAATAATTAAGCAGTTCTTGATGGATTTGCTGTGTTGTGACTTGCTAGGTACCACGTATTACTTTTTTTTAGGTTACAGTCTCTACCTGCAAATCATTATAGAAATAGCTGCAGATCCTTCTTATGACAAGGAAAACTCAGTTCTTGCTCCTTTACATCCTAAGAAGATACTGATGGACTCCGCTGTTCCGTTCTCCATGTCTCATACACAGAGGTATGTCCAGATTCCAGTCTTGGGCTATATTGGAGGTAAAATGGGACTGGGGTTATGAGTCAGGGAAGTTCTGCCCTACAGATGAAGTCTGGTTGGCCACCAGTGTCCCTTCTCCTGCTTCTCTCTTTGTGTCAGGCGCTTGGGTTCGTTATTAAGGGGTTTCTTTGTGCCTCTGTCTGTGTGTGAGTTTTTCCCCTTTCCTTTTTGCAACCCCCTCTTTTCTCTGTGGGTTTCATCTGGGGACTTGTCTTTCTTTGAAAGCTGTATTTGAACTCAAGTTGTGTTGGTGGTGACCAGGGGCTGGGAGAAATTAAGCACTTTGAAGGCAGTCCAGTGTGACAGACATGAAGGAAAGGAGAGGGATCCCGTGGCTTGTGCTTGTCTGATGATAATCCTACACGTTTGTACCTCGTGATATGAAGGACACTGGAGAACATCCTTCCCATGTACTGGGGCTTCCTCACTTTGCAGACTACTTTGGCCAAGGTTTGAGAGGCAAAGGAGGTTCTCCAGGGTTGGCATTAGCCACCTTGACCAGACCAGAATTTTATGCTGAGTGTGAAGAGATGGATGCCCCGAAATCTCAGGACAGAAAGGATGAACCATCAAGGGAGCTGCTGTCAAAAGGCAAGGCATTGGCTTCCCTAAGTAATGAAGGAGCTGGACTCCAACCCATGGTGTTTTGGGGGTCAATTACACCCTGCCCATCCTGAGGATGCCACCCCAGCAGTGAGGTCTCCTCTGGGGAAGGAGGAGCTGCTGCAGGACTTTCCCTGAGTGGAGCAGGAGGACAGAAAAGACCCATTGAGCCCCTCTCCAGCGGTGATGGGCTGCTGTTCCTGGTGGGAGAAGGATGCTCCAGGCTGGTGGTGGGGAGCACAGCTGCCTGCTCGGCAGGGGACCACTCTTTGATTTTCCGGGGTATTCACCGCATTCGTTCTGCCTCCTCTCTGTGATTTATTTGGAGACATCTTGTTTTGGTTATGGTCCTTGAGTTCCAGAGCTGATTGTAGAGCCCTCCACGGGCATCGCAGCTCATTGGGGCTGAAAACCACCCGTTGGCGAGGCACCTGTATTATCTGTCATTTTCTCTCACACCTTGGCTGAGAGGGGACCTGAGAAATGACCTTTTGTTGGACGATGGACCACATCAACCTGTCTCCCCCCACACCTTTGCAGCACCACTCGTGAGCCGCACTGGCCCTCTCTGCATAATCAAGTGCATCTTGATTTACTGCCCGTGCAATTGTTACAAGCTTTGGAAGTGAATTTAGCTAAATCAAATTAAAGCCACTTTAGTTCCGAATAAGAATGTCCTCACAGGGTTTTAATGCAGTTTAACTAATCCACGGCGGACCTGAAGGCAGATTAATTTTCCCCAGTGTCTCTGGGTAGATGAGCCCTCAGAATCAAAGAGCTCTGAATTTTTTTTAAGGTTAACTTATTTTAGACGTGAATTTTGTAAATCAAATTACAGCCCTTTGGATTTACGGGTGGGAGTAGGGGATTAACGTGATTTAGACTGGATGGCCTTGATGGACACCTTGGGATGATTTGCACCAATCTCTCCTGAGTGTGGGTATCTCTGAGGTCCAATTTCTGCTTTGTTGAGCCAAACGCCGGGGCCAAAGTGCTGTTGGGTCCCTGAGTGAGGTGGGACAGGGCCCAGGAGAAGTGGGGAAAGATCTTCCAGGTGCTGATGCGGTTGGATGGACCTGTGACGTCTGGAAATCTGCAGGCACTGCCTTGAAAACTGGAAACTGTGGGTTTTGTGAGAGGTGCCCTGTAAATACACTGAGTTTGTGGGAAGGAGTGGTAGAAATGGGAATCGGGGGAGGATGAGGTTGGGCAGACTTGGGGGAAGGAAGCAACCTAAAATGACCTGGTCTTGAACAAGACCAGGGCTGGACAGAAAGTCCCAGAATGACACCAAGAACCTCTGCCCATGCTGATGTGATGTCTCATAAGACCAGTAATAATAAAAATAATGCTGTGTCTTTGGGTCATAATCTTCTGAAAAGACTGAATGGCTTCTCTGGGGCATCTTCTGGTGTCATCCACAGCCTGGCCATAAAGCGTTGGCTCTTCCTCTTCTCAGCACTGGTCAGAGGTGGCTCCAGTTGCCCCAGTTTAAGAACCGATGCAGCGATTACTATATTAAACAGGGATGGCCCCAAGCTCAGTCAGATGATGACCTAGACAGCTTCATGGCTAGCACGCACACGCTCTGAGTTTAAGCTGTGAGAAGAAACAGTCTTGTTTTCCTAGAGAAGTTCAGACCAACGACCAGATCCAATTTCCCGTTTATTTTGTGGGGGAATGATTTTAAGTGTGTCGACACGAGGTGCGGCCTGATTTTGGGGCAGGGGACAAGCACCTTGGTCTGCTGTGGATGATGAAACACTTGCTCCTTTGTAGGATGAGGCTGTGACAACCACTGGCCTTATCAAGTGCCTCTATCAAGTGAATTTTGATGCCTACCAGTGTCATGTCGGGTAGCATGGGATGGCTTTTCATGTTGGACATCTTCAAGCTGTGTGTCCCCAGTCCAGCAAACCACCCTGGGATCACCTGAAGGACAGAAATGAGACTGCTGGCTTACTCAAAATATTTATTTCAGTGTGAGCTGGAGCAAAAGGAGGATCTAGTTTGACTGGATCTCCACTGACTATCAAAGGACCCCAAAAGGAATTAGTCCAGCTGGAGATGTGATAGGCACACCTGCATGTAGTCAGATGAGCTTCATGGTCCTGGGCGACCACGAAGGTCAGTCTCATGGCCCAGGCCATCATCTGCTAATCAACTGAAATGTGGTTAGAGAGAAATGTTGGTCAAATGATTAATGAGATGGAGCGGACTGGATTCAAGAGCGTCTATTTTAGCTGCTGAGATACAAAGCGGGATTTTGCCAACAGCTTGCTTGTATACGCACGGAAATTCAGTAAAATGCAGAAGGATTTGAAAAAAACCCAAAACATTTTCAACGTTCCTATTTCTGTTCATGTTTTGCTTGGCTGCTGTTCCATTCTGGTGAGTGGTTGGTTAATGACACAGCTTTGCTCTCCAGCTTTCTGAACAGCTGGAAGCGGCATGTGGGCAAAGTGGAGAAGGAGAGGCAGGTTCTGGTGGCACCCGCTTGGGAACATCATTAGGATGGTCTTAATTGAGGTGGAAGAGGTCTCTGCCGCAGTGAGGAACATGCACTGGGAAATAATTCTTGTGCCCAAAACCACAAAAAACTAAAACGGGCCAAAAAACCCAAGAGTGTATTGGTTTAGGAGTCATGGGTCTGAAAAGGGGCCATGTGATGTGTTTTGGGGGTGGCTCAGGACTCCCTCATGGCAGCTGGGGAAGGTGGCCAGCCTGCTCTCCAACCCAGATGGACTTTAGAGAGTAACCACCAGATGTTGGGCTGTTTTCCAGCTCTGGCAATCTGTGAGTGCCCAGATCTAAGTTACAGGGTAATTCGTTGGCCCAAATTTCCAACAGACCTAGTGCAGGGTTGCTGCTCAGTCCCTTAAAGAGTCCCCAGCAGCCGTGCTGAGGACCAGGAGGCTCCTCTTGGGGCTGCCCATGATTTCCCTGGTTACCTTTGGAGCTGGTGACCCAATTGTAAGGGCTAGAGAGAGCCCGTGGAGCAAAAACACTTAAAAAGGAGCTCACCCCATCCATTAACTTATTTTGGTTCCCATTTCCCCACTGCCTTGTGAACGATGCTTGGGAAGGAGATTATGGTGTGAGCCAGGAGGTAACATCAGGCAGAGGTTGAGTAAGGCTTCTTTTGCAGTACAAATGACACAGGATGGACACATCACGTTTTGAAGAATAAGTATGGATGTGCTCTTATTTTCTTCCTGGTTTTTAAGCCTCTCTGCCCCAAACCTTGAGAGCTGGAGCTATGCTTAAAGAAAACCAGAAGTTTTTCATATAGCCACATGGTTATGAGGATGGAGGTTTTAGAAAAGAGTGAAATATGTGGAAACAGCATAATATAAGGCATTTCCACTGCAGGAGGTATTTTAACTCCCCTAGATGGTGGCTGACCCATCAGTTTTTAATTTGACTGTTTGATCAAGAAATGATGAAAAGCTGATCATCCACCCATTCATCTGCCCATCCATGGCTCGTCCATCATTCTCTCCTACCTGTGGTGACATGGTCAACTGCTGGGCATCAACTGGTGAAGGGTGAGATGAGAGCTGGACATTGTTGGCTAGTTCCATGGAAGTCAGAGGTGAAACAACCCAGGAGACGATCTCCCTTTCCCTCACCAGTATAATTGTGAAATATGACTACATCCTGCTCCTCTTTGGTAGGACCCTCTTATACTGTCCTGCAGCACCATGAACCATGCAGATGAGTCGCAATGCAGATGAATCCATGCAAAGAGGATTAAGGAGTTGCAATGCTTGATGGGTGGTGATGTTTTTGTGACTTCAAAATTTCACAAAAGTGGTTGATGCATCTGAAAGTGGTTCCTCAGAGCTTCCTAAGTGCCTGGAGGTCTTAAGAACATACAAAGGTCCCCCATTCAGTCAGGAAACCAACTCTTCTAGCCAACTATCTATTTTAACCAACGTCAGATAGCTGATATTCAAGGGTAAGTACAGCATGGGCAACTATAAAGTAATCCTCTATAGTTTTTGGTGGTCAGTAAGTGATGATGTACCTGGGTCTGAAGTTATAGCTGGACCAATGTGCTCATACACATCGTTTGTGCCTCCTCCATGAACATATCTACTCTAAATCTCCCCTTTTTTAGTTTAAAGCCATTACTCCTTGTCCTACCACAACAGACCCTGCTAAAATGTTTGTCCCCATCTTTCCTGGAGCCTCCTTTAGGGACTGGAAGGGGCTCCAAGGTCTCCTCTTCTCCAGGCTGAACTCCCCCAGGAGACTCTCTCAGCCTGTCTTCCCAGCAGAGGGGCTCCAACTCTCACAGCATCTCCAGGACCTCCTCTGGCCCCTCTGGACCAACAGGTCCATGTCTCTCCTATGCTGAGGCCCCAGGGATGGAGGCAGCACTGTGGGGAGGTCTCCCAGAGCAGAGGGGCAGAATTTCCCCCCTCGATACTCCTCTCCAGCAGAAGACCACAACTTTACTCCAGATAACCAAACCCATTTCACTTGGCCCAGCAAGACCATTCCTAAAGAGTCCTTGTCATCTTGTCATTTCTGAATGACTCTCCCTTTCAAAAACTATGTTAAATCAAGACAGCCAAGAATTGCTTCAAGCTTTGTGTGACTTTTTTTTTTTCCTTCGCATTATGATGTTTGAAAGAAAAATACCCCAAGAGTTCTAATAAAACTCCTGCTGAATTTATTACGTGATTGTTAGAGAGCAGAAAACGTCCAGTAAAAAGCAGTTTTTAACAACAGGCTAACCTACCCCAGCTCTTCACAGGCTCTATCTGCGGTAGATGAAGCTCTGTTAAATAAAAGAACATCTTGCAGGCATTTGGATACTGTAAATGTAACTAATAATAGCAAAGCCATGCTATTATTAATGACTTTTTCCTCTGGGGTATCTGCAGGACTGAGGAAAACTGAAGCTCGGATGAGATCATTCCACCTTGGAACCACCAGGAAAGGTTTGACGTGGTTTTCTTTTTTTTTTTTTTTTTTTCCTGAGAGTGTCTCAGTTGCAACTGCCTGGCTGCAGGCTATTGACCTATTGTTCCCTAAATTAATGACTAAGAAAAAGAAGAGAGAAGGACTTAGCTGTCCATCTGTATTTAATGGAGAATTATGGCATGTTTGTAGAGCTGAGGGTGGTGCATGTCCTGGGAGCGCTTGGCAGGAGTTATCATGGCTTGATGTTTTGCAAAATGGTCGCTTGAGGCGTTCAGGGCTACTGGGACTTTGTCCTTCAGAAAACTGAAGAACAGCTAATGTGCAGAATTTCTTAAGGACCTGTCCCCCTCTCTGCGTGAAGCGTAACGCTCTGGAACGCCAAAGAAACTTCTGGCAAAGGTTTTGAATGGAGATGTAAGGATGGGGGTCTTCCCATGCCTGTCAACGCTTTGGTTTGAGAAAGAGAAAAGCTTTTCAGCTGGTCTCCATTGGAGCTGGGATGGAATCGTGCCAACTCCAAAAGGCAGTCCAGAAAGTTTATTAATGGAAGTCTCGGGGACGCCTGAAATAGTACGAAACGCTTTTCTCTCTTCGTTAACCTGGGACATCTGGGGGTGTATCGACTCACAACTGGCAGGAGCAGGGCAGATATTGGGAACATTTAGGCCTACTTTAAAGGAATCTGGATGGTTCCTCTGAATGCTGAGGCGGTCACACTGGAAGGCAGTTCCCTACTAAAACCCCATGAAGATGCTGCTCTCCTTTATTCGTGGGCTGGCTAAGACTTGACAAAGTCAGTAGGAGTCTGGCTGATGAAGGACCTTCAAGTTTGGCAGGAGGCAGCGTCTGAACATTCATATTCCCCAGTGATCGAATGTGAATGGCTTTATTGCCTCCAGTGAGGATATGAATCTCTTTTCATTCTCTGGGAATAATAAAAGCAGAAGGAATATTAACCTTCTCGCAGCTTTTTAAATTTCTATTGGCATTTTGGAGGTGGAGACTGCAGCCAGGCATGTTGCTGCAAAGTGATACAGAGACCAGAGCCAGAGGCTTTTGAAATTTGTGGAAAAAAACCCCAAAACTTCCACTGACTTTAATGAGTTTGAATTAAATTCTGAAATGTTGTCCATCTGGATCCCATTTCCAAGCAGGGTGAGAACTGGGGTGGAAGGTAAATTGACCTAATAGCGAGCTGACTTTGAAATGCAGCTTAATCAATGTGAAATGAGTCAAGAGAAAGCTCCATTTTTAATAAATGGCTAGTACCACTTTCTGACATGATTGAACAGTTAAGAATGGGAAAAACAGAGCTGCTGGAGCCTTCAGAAACCCCAGTTACAGGAGTCTGACTCTTTTAGACTGTGCAGGTATTTAGGTTATGACTGAGTGCAAGCTTTGAGCTTGATGAAGCCCATGGCTCTATTAAAATTTCCTCTTAAAGGCACTTTCAAAGGTATTAAGAAGTGAGCTACCATAAGTTTGGGGAATCTAACCCTAACTTCTGCTTGATAAGAAAGCAGAAGTACATCCCTTGTCAAGCTCCAAGATTGTATTCTAGTCTCTGCTTTAGAGTTATTTTGACATCTCTTACACAGGGATTGTGTTTCTGGACTTCTCCTCAAAATCAGCCCAGATAAACGTCAGTGGAAGCTGAGATTCCAGGAGATCTGATAATATTTTCACACCACAATTTCCCAGCGGATAGAGATCCACCAAAACAGAACTTCTTTCGGAAAGACGAGGCCTCCAATGCTCCAGAAATGGTGGAAGCCAAGGTCAGTGGAGATACTGCCCATTTATGTGAGTGTATACAGTGAAAGCGGAGCCAGAAACTTTGATTTTATTTGACACCACTTTAAAATGAATCAGTATCTCAGCTAACGGGTCGTGGGAAGTCCTTCTTGGTGGCCAAGGGCACTTAGGCCGGGCTTGGGTAAAGTAGGTGTGGATTTCCCTGATTTTAACACAGCAGACAGCATGATAGGGTTTTGAATCTCATTATGGTTTGCAGAGGAGGAAAAGAGAAAATTAAAGAGTGAAAAAGAAAAGTGTTACTCACAAAGATAACAGAAGAACACGTGAAAAAATGTGTTTCCCAAGGAAAAGCCAGTTTTCTTCTGCATTTGATAAATGTTGATGTTTGTGCAGTACCACAATTAAAAGGCTGAAATAAGAAAGACCCTTGTCTTTCCACAACCATCAACACAACCATCAGCAGTTGGAGATGGACCCTGATACAGGGTGTGAAGCCTTCACTGTCACAGAAGCCAAACTGCAGTGGGTACAAACTATTTTTGCTTTTGTCTGTCCACTGCAGATGGGGATAGACTTTTTGGTAGAACCTGTTGTGACAGGACAAGGCGTAATGGTTTAAAACTAAAATGGGAAAAATTTAGACTACATACAAGGAGGAAATTCTTTACTGTGAGGGTGGTGAGACACTGGCCCAGGTTGCCCAGAGAGATGTTTGATGCCTCATTCCAGGTCAGGTTGGACAGGGCTTTGAGAAACCTGGTCTAGTTGAAGATGTCCCTGCCCATGGGAGGGGGTTGGACTAGACGGCCCTTAAAGGTCCCTTCCAACCTAAACCATTCTATGATTTTGGCTACTGCTGTTTGCAATAACTGTAATGGATAATCTATATATTTCCCAGGGTGAGGTTTTCACAGTCTTTGGCTAAAGACTAATTCTAAAGATGATTATCAATTGTTCTCTTGGGTTCCTTGGCTGTTATGTTGGATCATTTTACCTCCCTAAACATCTCATCCCTTCTTCCAGAGAAGCCCTTCTGTCCTGGGCATCATATTTCCCAAATACCTCTCTACAGAGGAAAAATTTCACTCCAGTTCAATACAAAGAGGTTGGTGACTTGTCCTTCTCTCTCCCTCCACGCTCCCCCCCTGGCCCTCCAGGGAGAGCCCAGGAGTCCTGCCTTTTAAGTGTCTGCGTCAAGATTCTCCCCTTCCCGTTATAACTTCTTTAAACAAGCTCTAGATAATAAATAAAACAAATCCCAAGTCCTCCATGCAGGCATGCACATACGCACACATACTCTCAGTTGCCAGCCAAAAAAGAGCCAGCTCCACTAATGTCATAACTGCTAATTTATGCAAAGTGCCTTGTTTTGCCATCGAAGGCTTTTCATTCTTGACTGTAGTCCAAGCAAAATCCCATTAGGTCCTAAAAATTAATTTAAGGCACATTTCCCCAGTTGTTTACAATTAGCCTCCATGCTAATTCAAGCAGCATGCCAATCCCCTCCTGCTGGCTTCAATTTATTTATTTCAGCCTAATTTCCCGCCTCCCCACAGTCACTTTGTGTATACTGGAAAAGCAGAAGATTCCAGAGCTAGCTGCATTGCAATGGACAGAAACTTTATGCTTGGGTTCCCCAAAGAGCTGCAAAGCACTGTGGGAACGCAGCTCCTGAGCTCTTTTCTGTAGCTTAACATTTGGCAATGAGAAGATGAGAGTTGAGGAAGTCCTGGGGCAAGTCCTCTTTCCCCTTGGTCCTGGGTACAATGCAAGCACAAGGCACAGAGTCCTCTTCCATTGCAAAATGATCTTCAACAAGTTGCCCATGAGGCATTAATGCTCTTGTGGCCAAGAAGGTCAGTGGTCTCCTGGGGTGCTTTAAAAAGAGTGTGGCCAGCAGGTGGAGGGAGGTCATCTCCCCCTTTGCTCTGCCCTGTTGAGGCCACATCCAGAGTACTGGGTCCAGTTCAGGGCCCCTGAGTTCAAGAAGGACAGGGAACTGATGGAGAGAGTCCAGTGGAGGCTGGACCATCCATGTCCTCGTCTGTTGTTTATCTCATATCTGTTGTAAGGTTTTTAGAAGAGGTGACTTTTCTGTGATTTGCTTTTTCAGCCAAAATGGCATCTCATGGTGTGGGGTCTACTCAGGCTGTGCCCAGACTTTAGCAAAACCCTCTCAAATATTCTGGATATCTATTTAGCTCTTTCTTCAAGGAAGTCTTTTATTTTTGCCACTTGCCTTCTTTCCTGCTATTGTCACCCCAATAAGCACATATTTTCTTTCCAACTACCAAATCCTTCTATATGTTCTGATCTTCTCCATGATCCCCTCCTCACCTCTATCAGGTCTTTCTCTCTGCTCCATACCTACCAAAACCCCGTGTCCTGGATTTTCTGCTCTCAGTGGCACATGTTCAGTGACAGAGTGAGTCCTTTATGAAGTGCCCCAAGGCTTGAGGTAGTTGGAGTGGGGGACAGTGGCTGCTGCTCCAGAGGGGCATAAGTCTCCTGTAGGGGGGTCTATGTCAACCACCCCTCCAGAAATGTCTTCAACTCTCTATGGCCAAAGAATATGACACAAGTTTGAGCCAGACATGTGGGGCATGAATGAGATGTCCACACATGGACATTTGAGATGTCTAAGAGTATCGAAGACTTACAGCCTGTGTGGTGATGCAGGATCCAGGACCTCTGGAGATCCCCCTCATCTCTGGATGGTGCTTGGAAATGAGGTGGGATAGAGTTGGAGAATAATTTAGATTGAAAGGGTCCTTTTTAGGTACCAAATGCAACCCCAGCTATCCTCAGACATCTCAAATGGTGCCAGGAACATTTAGATGCTTCTCTCCCTGCCTCACGAGTGGCTTGTTAGTCTGCCTGTTGTTCTGCTCTCTCCACGAGCTCCTCACCCACAGCTCTCCCTCATTGTCAGAGGAGAGCTCAGCAGCCTCCTGCAGAGGATGCCCAGAAGGCCTGATCCACTTCTTGTGCCTCCTGGTTTTTATTCAGGGGAAGGTTGGGCCATGCTCTGCTTGGATATGAGCCCCAAAGTCCCCCCACCTTCCTCACTGACCGTGGTGGTGGCTCCTTCTCTCTCCGCTTTGTCTACAGCAGCTCCTGATCCCCAGCTGGAACCATCAGCTTGACTTGGGACTCAAGCCGGGCCTCTGGGATGCCACCGAAGACATTTCAATGGGACAATTTATCTTCCTCCAGCTCCCTTTTGACTACGGTTGGCCGTGCGGCGTGGAAGCGTGGTTCCTGCTGGCTCTGCTTGCACGTCCACCAAGCCAAGCAGCCATGGTTGGTGCTAACAGGGGGGGAGCTGCCATTGAACGAGCTGCTCCCTGCCTGGCCTGGCCTTCCAGCAGCAAACACCCCAGCGGAGCTACCCCACCAGGAGCCAGCCCTTTGAAGTCTGTAAAAGCTGGCTTGTCAGCAGCAAGGCTTGAACTAATTTGTCTGCGAGGCTCTCTAGAGACATCATCTCACCAGCTGAGATAAGTGGTAGTTAATTTAAACAACTACAAATTGTCCTGTGTTTGTTTTTTTTTTTTAAATTTTGATTTAATTTAATTTTATTTTTCCCCATCATAATTGCACTGCTTTCTTAGGAAAAAGGTAGTGAGCTGAACAAAGGGGTTTTAATTAAACTGAAGTGTACATAATCCCTTTCTCCTGTTCCACTGATGGCAGCCTGAAGTTTTTGGCAAAACAGGGCCCGAATCCACCTTGTGCGACTTCAGGTAAGAGGGACATCTCAGTACAGAGGAGTAAACGCTTGAAACCCTGTCATTAATGGAAAGAATCATAGAATGGTTTGGGTTGGAAGGGACCTTAAAGACGACCCCTGCCCTGGGCAGGGACACCTCCCACCACACCAGGTTGCTCCAAGCCCCCTCCATTTTGTATCACTTTAGAAACAGGTTCTCTCTGCTGCCAGGGTTTTTTTCTCAAGAACTGAGTAGTTGCTTCATCTCCATATGTTCCTGACCAACCTGCTCTGGGTCACCCTGCTTTGAGTCACAACTTTGTGATCCATCACTAATCCACATCTACCTGTCTTTAGAATACCTCCAGGGATGGTGACTCCACCACTTCCCTGGGCAGCCTCTTCCAATGCTTAATAACCCTTTCCATGTGGAAATTTGTCCTAATACCCATAATGTGCTGGGCTGGGCAGGTTGCACCGCGCTGAGCGTGAAGCACCAAGCTGTATGTATCTCACCAGCCTGTGCACATTGAGCCTCAACACCGAGTGTGAGCAGAAACCTCTCAACACTGTCCAAATGACCACATTTTGCTTGTGTGTCCTGCCCTGTCGCAGGAAGGTGGCCTGCCAAGTGGCTGGGTGGAAATCTCAACACAAAAAGAGTTGTGACACTGTTGTGTCCAAAATTCAGCCTGTCTTGCCCCCATCACACATGGCTTTCCCTGTTATATGACAAAAGATGCTGGCATATTGGTTGTGCTACCCAGTGGCTCTTGTCCCTGCTTCCTCTCTAAGCATGTCTGGCCCCACCACTGGTAGGTGGCCCACACTTGCCCCGCCACTGGTAGGTGACTCACATTTTGCCAGAGTTATCGCATTAACCTGATAGTGTCTTGATTTTTGTTACTAAAAAGAAGAGCAAGAGATGGGGATCCTAGTCCTCTCCCCTTGCCCTCATGTGCCTTGTGTCTCCAGGGCAGGAGAACATGACGGCAGAGGTCCTGAGCTACAGAAGAGGAGAAGAAAGACCACGAGCAGAACGAGGAGGGAATGAAGCCTCAACAGCTCCCATTTGCTCATGCAAAATGAAAGACCCAACCGTCCTGCTGGCACCTCTGAGCTGTGACCCAACCAGTCCTTTCTCTTCTTTCCTCTTCTGCTGCAAAATTTGCCCTGTGCATCTTCTTCTTTTGTGCAACACGATGTCTCAATGCGGCGTGGTGCTTCCCTGGTGGAAGGTAAGTGGGCTGCCGAGCTGACTTTATTTGTTTCCTATTTTCATTATGTGACTTTAACGATTCTAGTTCCAAGAAACCTCTGTGCTCTCCCTGTCAGCCTTTTGGAGAACCCTTCTAATTGGGGTGGTGACACCAATATTCCTATCAAATCAATATGAGTGCATTAAAAATGACCTTCAGTGAGAACACATTAGCCCAGTGTAAAGTGCTCAGTGGGAGTGTAATGGCCTTTTTTTGTGGTGGTATAAAGCACTATATAAAGAAAATTGAAGCACCTTTGAATTTTTCTTGCAGTCAAGTGAGAATTGTAATTTCAAGTTGCTAAAGGAATTGAGAGCACAGTGAGCTGGCTATGGAAGCCTACGTAATAGTGGAATTTGGAAGGGAAAGCAGTCTTTTAGGGTGAATGTTCTGCCTGTTCTTTCTTGTGGGATTTATTTGGACTTGGAAGTTTCAGCCATTCTTCATCCTGCTGAAGGAATGGGCAGGAGGAATCATAGAATGGTTAAAGTTGGAAGGGACCTTGAAGATCATCAAATTCCATCCCCCTGCCATGGACAGGGACATCTTCAACTAGACCAGGTGCTCCAAGACCCCTCACACCAAACAAGTTCTTCCCCACATCTCAGCTCCATCTCCCCTCTTTCAGGGTCAAACCCTTCCCCCTGCCCTAGGTAAGAGCAATGGACACCAGTCTACAAGCTACTGAACACCGGATGCATCTAGAAATGTCACAATGTCCCGGCAACAAAAACAAGAGTGCAATTACCCATGACCCCGTGCAGAAATTCTCCAGCTACTCCACTGTGGGTATTGTCTCCTTGCTGAATGGGAGATCCTGGTCAGGGTTGCAGTTCCAATAGGTAAAAGCCCTCCATGTCATTGGTGTGAAGGGCTTCCACAAGCCCTCAGAGCAGCTACAAAAGCCCACCAGCGTTAAGGAGTGAAAGGCTACGAGGCAGAGTGTGATGGGGACCTTAATCCTTAATCCTCCCTTCCCCATACATGGCCTTTCATGCATTTTCTTGCTGCTCCAAGGGGACCTGCTGTGACTTTGACCCATGGGAGGAGCTCGGAGGCTGCCTTTGAAGCTCAGATTCCCACATAAAGAAAGCACTGACAAAGTGGCAGGTTCTTGAAAATCCACCCTGTAAAAAGCGAGCACATTTTAACCCCAGGGCTGCACCTTCTCTGAGGGGCCTCCAGCGGCAAGTTCTGGTCCGTGTCTTGTTCTCACACAGCTCAGTCTGTTCCCCCTGGGTCCAACCTGAAGACAACACCTCCTTCAGTTCTCCTGCCACTTTCTTTCCAGGATGCAGCTTGTATTTCCTGGTTGGCTTGTGCTTCGATGTGACTGAATCGCCCTTCTTCACTAAAACTGGCAGTGTGAAAAAGCTGATTATCAGCCCCGTGTTTTAATTAGATGTGTGCCAAGCTATCAGAGAAACGGATCAGAAGCAGCAGTTCCAGTAATCACAGCCAACATTTATCCATACCCAAGAGGAGGGAGCTATGAACTGCAGAAGAAACTGCTTTCTGAGTCACTTGCTGACCCTTCTTGCTGTTTCTCCATCATTTTCTTTACCTTAGTCCCTCCCAATGCTTAATGCTTTGACCTTCAGGTGCCTCTCCCAAGTGAAGGTGTTGCCTGACCTTCTTTTTGGAGCTGGTGAGCTGGCAGAGGGAGCTAGGACAGCTCAGATATCCTGAAACCAATTTTTTTGTGGACTTTGAGTGGGAAGTTGGCATCCCTTTATCTCCAAGGATCTGTTTTGTCACATGAGAGTTTTAGTGGCAGAGTGCTGAGTCCAAAGGAAGCCTCCAGAGTGCCATCTCGCTGTCCTGACCACCAGCCCAGCCTGCCTCTGGGTCATACCTCCTCCCACGGTCTGGGTTGGCAGCAGCTCTGTCTTCTCCCACTCATTCCTGTGGCTTGTTTGAAGTCAACGGCTTGACCTCAGTCTGATGAACGAGAAGCCACACTGCTGGACCACAGTCCAGCTACATAAGCACCTCCCACCACATCAAGACCTTTCATGGAGTTGGTACAATGCACCTCATCCACTCTCTGCCGATCTGGTTAAGTACTACATCCCTCAGGGACCAGCAAGAGGACTAAAGGACCAGCATGGGGGACACCTGAGCTTGCTGCATGCAGCAGAATGTCTCTGCATCTTGTGTTCCCCTGGGGATCACCAGGAGCATCAGAGAGCTCTTTGGGTGGGCTGAGCAAAGAATGATGGGGTCAAAGGATGAAGAGGAGCTTCAGTGTCTTGCCTGTTAAGGAGCTCTGCAGCATGTCAGAGAGAGTGATGGAGGATGGATTCATGTCACCGACTTGTGATCCCCACCCTGGCCTGTGGTAGCAAGGACAAATCCAGACCCTTTCCTCCATGCTCTCTGTCAAAGAACAGGACTCCAGGGCAAAGTCTGAGTTATGATTTGCATGGAGCTCCCTCAAGGCAGAGGCTGGAAGCAGGTTGTGGGAGGAGGTCTCCAGTAACCTGGCAGGGGAGGAGACCCAGAAAACAGGCGAGGTGTGGAGATCCCTTACTTTTGTCTATCACCACCAATTTAATACCAGCTGATCTTACAGGGAAGGCTGAGCTCTCAAGGATAAATGTCCCTTGGGTCATCCTGAGAGGCTTTGGTCCATAAGCACTGGGAGATGGGGCAGATTGTGTGGGGTCACCAGTCATTCCAGTGTGGGTATGGGATGCAATGTGCTCCCACCACATTTCTCTTCAGGTTCCAAAGAACTTTCCTTTTACCTCACCTGGGTTTTCCCCTTGCATCTACCACCTCTGCATTGATTGTCCCCAGATGGTTTCCACCATAAGCCCCTCTTGTACCACCCCATGCTAATTGATCCAGCATCAACTCAATAAGGAACACCATGTTTGTCGTTTCTCATTAGTTGCAGAACAACTCAATTTACAGTCAATTGAATTGTATAATTAACTGATTAGCAGGTGCGGTAATTAAAATAGATCTGGATAAAGGGTTTATTAAGAATTATCACTTTAATGGGGGAGGGCAAAAGGCTGCATTTCTCTGCCTCCATGGTTGCAGCTGCTGTGAAATGCTGATCTTTGTGCTTGTCTGATTGCGACTGGGGATCGAATGAACAAATGCAGTGAGCAGAAGAGGTTTCTCCACATTCTCCTGCTGCCTGATCCTTTCCCTGCTGCCAAACTGTGGCCATCCAGGGCTGTCTGCGGCAGAGCACAGGGACAGCTCATCCTGAAGGTGGAAGAGTACCTGGGGGAATACATTATGTCTAATTAAAATGGCAGGGAGATCAGACGGGTAGGACGTAAGAGAAACTCCATCAAATGCTGGTGCATCCTAAGCCAAAATTAAAAGAAATCTCAGGAAACCCTAGGAATGGACTTGGTACCTTCTCTTGCTCCTGAGACATGGTCTTGTAAGGTCTCTACTGCTCACCAAGAGCCGTAAAAGGGGTAGAGAAAGGAGAAATCCTGTGCCCTAAAAATCAAACAAGGCTTGCAAACTGGTACTCAAAGGCTGGCCATGGGTAACTCTGATCCCTACGTCCTGGTCTCCGGCCACTCTGCCTTCCTGGCTGCCCTGGGGATTTGGGCTGTAGGAGGAAAAGAGCTTGCTGGCAGCCCAGGGAAATATTTCGTGTGAGTAGATGAATTTAGCCAACAAGCTGTAGAGGGCTGTCTCCGCACACCGACCGAGCAAGTAGTTATGCTGGGCTTAGTCCCAGGAATTCAGCAGGGTGAAATAATGAAGGCCAGGGCCGCGATCAGCAGCTGGGGTTTTACGATCACGGGGGCAATGAAATTTGAGGCACTAATATGCAAGTGAAACATTAGCACTAAATATCGAAGCGCGCTTTAAAAGCGGGCAGGAAAGATATGCCGAGGCTCGGCCATGAGGGATGAGCTGTGTAGGAGATGGCAAGGTCAATTCCCCTGGCTCGTGCTGGACCAGGGACGAGATGAATGGAGTACTTAAAATCATAGAATCATAGAATCATCTGGGCCAGAAGGGACCTCCAAAGGCCACCTAATCTGACCCCCCGCAGTCAGCAGGGACACCCCCAACTAGACCAGGTTGCCCAGGGCCTCATCGAGCCTCACCTTGAATGTCTCCAGGGAAGGGGCCTCAACCACCTCCCTGGGCAACCTCTTCCAGTGCTCCACCACCCTCATTGGAAAGAACTTATTCCTAAAATACAATCTGAGTCTGCTTTTCTTCAATTTAAACCCATTGCCCCTTGTCCTGTCACTTCAGGCCTTTGTAAACTGACTCTCCCCAGCTCTCCTGTAGCCCCTCAGGGGCTGAAGGCCGCTATTAGGTCTCCCCAGAGCCTCCTCTTCTCCAGGCTGAACAACCCCAGCTCCCTCAGTCTGTCCTCATAGCAAAGGGGCTCCAACCCCCTGATCATATTTGTGGCCCTCCTCTGGACCCACTCCATCAGGTCCACATCCTTCTTCTGTTGAGGGCTCCAGACACACTGCACACAGTGCTCTAGGTGAGGTCTCACCAGAGCAGAATAAAGTGGCAGAATCTCTTCTCTGGACTTACTTGGGGCTGGCCTTGGGACAAAAAAAATAAATCCATGCCTATAGAAAGGTGAAATTTATTAGAAGAATTGATCTGTCTAGGAGGAAAATTAATTTCTTTATAGTGATAAAGGCTGCTTAACATGAGCCCACGTGCTCCCATCAGTAGCCTCCGTACTTGTCAAGTCCACCAGTGAAACCAGCCATTGGTCATAGCCCCACATGTAATTGTGGGCTGAGATGGAGAGAAACATCTCCTGTTTGATTTTTCCCTTCTCTATAGAAGGAGACTTTTTCTCTCCCGTGGTTCCCTCCTGGAGTGACAAATCCCAGCACAGGGCGAGTCTTGCTGGTTTGCAACCACACGAAGTGTAAAGAGGAAACAAATGGCATAATTGAGGAAAAGCAGATTGTATTTTGGTACATATTTCAGCTGTGGTATTGACAGGCTCAGGAGACAAAAATTATGAGTGTTGAACTACAAATATTAATCTATTACTATATTGTACTATTAATATATAGTAAATAATTGCTGTAGTGATTTTTTTAAATTGCATTTTAGCATCAGCATCTTTTTGACACCTCTTCTCATTCATTTAGAGACTGTGACAGCCAATAGGGTTTGTTGTAAGTCCATACATGAGGTTTCCACCACCAGGGATAAAGTCCCCGGTGCTGACAGCATCGTCCTGTCTTTGGTCTTTTAGCATTTGGACTTTGGTCCCAAAGTGCTGGGTGAGCAGATTCTCATGCCTTTCAAGACAACAAAAGTGATGGGAAAGCAACCTCTTCTATGAGGATTGGTTTGATAAAGCTCCAGAATAACTTCAGGTGAAGGAAAGTAAGAACAGAAGCAAAACATCAGCTAAATTCAATAAAAAGGGAGATGAAATTTGGGTCTCTCTATTTGCAATGTTTTGG
>BJBW01025041.1:0-18574 GCA_004320125.1 Scolopax mira
GGGAGATGGAGCTGAGATCTCAGGAAGAAATTCTTTGGTGTGAGGGTGGTGAGAGCCTGGCCCAGGTTGCCCAGAGAAGCTGTGGCTGCCCCATCCCTGGAGGGGTTCAAGGCCAGGCTGGAGGGGGCTTGGAGCAACCTGGTGTGGTGGGAGGTGTCCCTGCCCAGGGCAGGGGGGTTGGAACTGGGTGATCTTTAAAGTCCCTTCCAACCTGAACCATTCTATGAAATCCTTCAGGTAGCATAAATGTGTTGAATGGTGTCCAAACTGTGTCTCCTCACAGGCATGCTGGGTGTGTGGAGCTCCTCCTTAAGCACTGTTCTTCAAGTGGACTCCAAGAGCGGCGTAGCCATTGCAAGAGATTCGGGTGTTGTCACTGTCTACTATGAGATTCCTGGATTACTCAAAACATACAGAGAGGTGAGGCATGGTTACATCCTACCAGAACTGCTGACAGCGGTTTGCTTTACATGGACCCTCACCAAAAATGGATGCAATGATTTTAATAAATATTTAGAAATATCCAAACACATCACGGGCTGGATTTATGAATGAAGCTTGACTGCAGAACTCTCTGAGGTGGTGTGCCGTGTCACTGCATCACTGAACAGAACGACTCAATTAAATGATTTTAGCTACAGTGAAATCATACTGTTGACACGATTCACTGCTAATATAAGCACTAGACAGTCCTTTACAATTAAATTTAGACATAGAGCTTTATGCCGATTAACTTATGGGAGCTGGGTAGAAAGGGAAAAAAAAAAGTTGATTTGCTGGTTTAAATTGCCTTGAAAGGCAGTTTCTAAAATTAAGAGAAGTGTAGGATTTCTTATAAAGAGAAATACAACCTCCTGGAGTCTTCTGTTTTTCATACAAGAACGTGAGCACTCAACCCAATCTGGTGTTGCCTTAATTTTTCTTTGTTAAAACAGTTTTTGGTAACAATGTACATCATTCTTTTTCCAGCTATCGATTAATATACCTCAGAGGACTATGGCAACGCTTGGAAGCGGAGGGAAAACAAGCTTACAAGGAGTTGCAGCCTCAAAAGTGATAGTTTCAATTGGGGAAAGAAGTAAAAATCTGAAAGGTATGATGAAAAAATTGTTATGCTAATTGTTTATTGTGTGTTTGTGTATTCGTGATCCGTGGGTTTGTGTTGTGTTTTGGTTTTTCTCTCTGTTTTTAAGGGTCTGTGAAGCTGGTGTGGCAAGATCTCTATGAACTTGCTATGCCATTCTGGAATCCCAGGAGCTCTAGAATGTTGCAGAATTTGGAGGGTATTCTTGGGCACTAAGATTTCAAAACTAATAAAATCAGTAGATAATAGTATAATTTTTTATCATATCAAAAAAAACAGTTAATAGGGAATCAGCTGATTGTTTACTTATACCTTTAATTCCAGTTGCCTTCTTAAATTTACTGATTTTATTTACTGTTTAAAATAGTCGCCATCTTTAAATCTTTTACAGAAATTATCAGCAATTAGAATCAATACAAACATTAGGCATATTGTGTCCTCTAGTTAATAAGCTGTAGTTTGTTTGATTGTGGTCCTTTTATTTTTTTATCTTTACGTTTAAATAGTATTTTATGGTGCCTTCTGTAAATTATTAGCCTACCAAAACCCCATCTTGCCAGATACTAAAATATAAATTGAGACTACCAAGATCATATAAGTTATTCAACAGACACATCTGAGCTGAAGATTCTCTCTCTTCCCTGTAAATAAATTATTCCTGTCAAAAAAAACCCCAAAACATATAAAATTTTCATTTGCTGTCTCTTTGGGCTTACAGCTGGGGTAGGACAGCTGTCTAGGATTTCCAGCTGTTTTAAGATCATCATAACCTTGTGAAACTCTTTCAGAAGGTGGCAGAATAACCTGACATTTCAAGCAGTGGTTTTGCTTTTAATTAATTAAGAATTAATTAGTTTAGAATTTTCTTTTCTAATTAATTAATTACAGATTAATTAAATTTTTTTTTCTTCTCCTTAGGGGAGTGTTTGCCTGCTCAGATTGAAGCCATTGCTGAATTACAACCCCAGTCCCTTATCAATTGCCATCTAGATTTTAACAATAATGCATTTGACTTCCCAGCACGTGACATTTTTATTGCAGAACCTGGATTTGATGCAGTTTCAGGTAAGATGAGACAAGATGCCACACTCCAGGCAGACGCTTTGAATTCTGCTCTGATTTAGTCCAAATGCCCTTCAACCCAGCAGATTTCCTTCCAAAGTCTCTGAGCTTTGCTGTGCAGGATCTGAGGCTTCAGTGTACTCTCCTTGTGTACTTCTGGGGTTTCCTGCATATAGCAAAGACATTTATTTTTTAGAGAAAATCAGAAATGAGTGACAGCCCATTTCATATGGTTTGCAGAGTTGTAGGAGTAAGTCAGGAAGCATTATTTTACTTGGAGGGGGAAAAGCAAACTTTGATACGTTTCTTGAACACAAACTTTAGGTCCTAATTTTGCAAATTATTACTTCATATATTTGTAGGTGTGTAGCCAGGTGAATGGTACCTTGAATGTAGACATAATTCACTGGGGTCACATGTTTTATAGCAGCTGCCACCTGTTACTCCAGCTGAACTGTATAAAAAATAGATGGCCTTGTGTATAACAACTTAGAAAAGACTATCAGGCCTTGTATATGTTAAACTATGGAAGCAAAACACTTCCTTCATCAGCTGCTATAAATGAGCACTCGGATGACAGACATTCCAAAATTGGGTATTTCTGCAGCTGTAAATATCCAGTGACTCAGGTGTTTTCTTGCCACACATCAGTGCCTTTACCATACACTTAACTTGTAGTGCATTTGAGACTAGAGATAAAAGAAGCAATCAGGAGTTTTAATGCCACAGCACCAAGGATGTTTAGATGTCACCAGTTCATGCTTTACAGACTCACATGTTCTTTCTTTGCTGCTGGCCTTCTAAAAGCCCTGCCACTGTCATTATTGCAGTATAACTAACCTCAGTGATAAAAATGAGAGATAGAGCTTCAATGTCAAAATCTGCTGAAAGTAATACATTTTGAATTCCTCACGTTCTGCCATTTAAACATTTGTGGAATTTATCATGCTTTCAAACTTTCTTCTACGACCTGAGTGCTGTAATTTCTTATGAAATGTAGAATTCTTATGTATCCCCAAAACAACATGAGCTGGCACTTAAAACAAAGGGAAATTGCTAGATACTGTGGAAATGGAAATAAAATTGTGAAAGTCTACAACATGTTAGTGTTTCATAACTATAACATGATTAAAAAAGAACCAAAACACCATAGACTGTATGGAAATAACATGAATTGTCTGTTCGATTAGTCCCTGTACCCATTGTGTAAAACACTATTGTACCTTGCACAATAGAGGCTGCCTCTGATACTTCATTAGGGAGAGAAAATGAGGGAAAAAGATGTACCCAGCAAGTTGTGCCTTGTTACTTATGCTTTATTTCTTCCATACTGGGGCAATGCTTTATTATCCTTATCACTAATAATAGACAAATAGGTCTCATAAGAGACTAGAAACATGGTGAATCTCTAGCCTTTAAAGAAGCTTTTATGAATAATAAACCACGTCTCTACAGAATTGATGATGGTGAGAGTAACCAACTAAAATTTTAACATTAGGTGAAGAGAGTATGGAATAGGATGTTAAATTTTGTTTTCAGTAAAGCCTTTATCAGTATTGGCATAAATGGTATATTCAAAGTGGAATTGAATCTCACTGGCATACTGGAAACTACCATTTGATGGGTTTTATCATGATGAATACTTTGGGAGAAGATACATGTTCTGTTTCTGTAGTAGTGGGTTAGTCATGCTTGGACCAGCAGACACAGTGTTCCCTTCACCTACACACCTGATCTTACTGTGTGTTGAATTTTACCATCTTCTCTAAAGATACTACAGAAATCTCACTCTCCGTGGAGGAAAAAACCAACATTAAAGACGAGCAATTATCTGTTGAACTGCTTTTCTTTTCCTAGGACACTACACCTGCTCAGTCACAATGCAGAAGCTCACTGACAAGCAGCTGAGGCATCTCAGCACCAGTAAAACCACACTCAGAGTCACGGCTTCCATCCAAGGCAGCCACTTCTCCGGGGAGCAGATCAGCGCTGAGGTGCCGTTCAATCCTGGTTTTTATGCTGACCAGACAGAAATGCTTTTAAGTAACCATTACACAAGCTCTGATGTGAAGATATTTGGTGCCACTGAAATTCTTGACACCCTGGAGGTGAGTGTTGCTGGAAAGCATCACAACGCAGTTGCAAGTGTTTTGAACTGTTAGAGGCAACTTTCTAGCCAAAGGCCACTGCCACCTCTACTGTGTTAGGATTCATAGAATTCCAGGCCAGAAGATACTTTAAAGACCATTCCAACCTCCCTGCCATGGGCAGGGACACCTCCCCCTAGAGCAGGTTGCTCAGGATTGTTCCTGAGGTCATTTGGAAATGCTCATCTTGGAATGTTTTTCTCCTCGGCCTTCCGTTTTGTGACGGGGCAGTAGAAATGTGTGAAGCTTATATGTGTGGTAGGTGGGGAAGCAGAAAATCTGCCTGATTTCTAGCAAGAGGGGTGGGTTCTTACCCACTTGCCCATGGTTCACATTGCCCACTAAGGGATACTTTGATTTTTGCCTCTACGGGTGTAGCCCAGACCTGCAGAAACGACAGCTAATAGGACAGCTGTAACAGTTAAATGAGGTGAAGTTACACTGCTGAGGAGTGAGTTGATCTGGTTTTGGGGAATAACATTTCTGAAGCGTGACCCGGAAGGCGGATGTGTGCGGTGCTGTCTCAAAGGGTTGTGGTTTGGTTTTTCTCCCCTTGGCAGGTGAAATGTGGGTCACCAACACTGAAGGCTTTTGAGAAAGAGAAGTCCTACAGGCTGCCGAGTTATGTCGTCTACACCGTCACTCTGGCTGACCCAAGAGTTTCAGGCCAGGGATCCCTTTCAACCACTCTGACTGTCTCCAGTCCTCTGACTGACCAGTCTATCACTATCCCGGTGACGGTGATTTACTTGACTGACAGAACCAGTGCACCAGTGAGACGTAAGTTTTATCTCGAAATTTCATATGCCAGAATAAAACCTCTAACTTCCAGTAATGTTCACGAGGTTATAAAATTTGGTGTGTTAAAATCAGAGCTGGCAGCTAATGTTATTGACATCTAAACTGCTCTCCAGGCTTGTATAAAGTTGCTTGTCATGACTGAAGCTGAACATATTTTCCTTCTGGGTCAGCCCAAAAAGCTCTCTTGAAGTGGGAATAAATATCCCAGTGCTAAAGTGTCTGCAAGTTGGTTTTTTTTTTTGCTCTACTTTTGTTTACACTCAAATGTGCCTTCTTATTTTGAAAACAGATTAGCATTTTGGGGCTGAGGAGGTAAAGAACATGCTTAAGACTTTGCATATTAGTGTCTTAAGCTGTTAATTGGTGAATTTTGAAGACTACATTGGAAATAGTCTCTTGAAGTGAAGTCCTGTTATTTAAGTTGATTACACTTATTTGCTCTAAATAAAAACCGTCTTTTGGCTGTTTTCAGTGTGAGTTAAGAACTGTTAACTCTTAAAGCAGATAGACTTAAAAGAGCATTTTCTCCAATATTGTCTTCTCTTTGGTGATTCTACAGATGGAGCCAGTCTGTTCCAGCACATTCTTGATTCTTACCAAGTAATGCTCTTCACACTTTTTGCACTATTAGCAGGGGCAGCTTTTATAGGTAAGCAAATGAAAGATTGCACAAGTATTTTTTTTTTCCATAACCTCTTAGAATGCATTAGCTGTAAGATATAAAGGAGTAATATCCATGTGAAATTATCTTGATATTTTTTATGTTGTTTTTATTTTATTCTATTGTTGGGTTTGTTTGTTTATTTGACAATGTCTTGCAGGCCTTCATGCAGTTTTCTCACCAGCAGAACAGCCCACTCATCCAGCGTTCAGCCCAAGGACAACTCCTCAACACAGCCAGAACAGTAAGCAGCTCTTCCTGGGTTATAAATGAATTAATTAATAAGTCTAGCTATTGTCTCTGAGTTTGCTATAGGGAGGTGTGACTCTTAGAGAGCCCAGATACTGAATTATATTACAACAAGGACTGTGCCTGTTCCTAGGAAATTTGTTGCCCAACCTCTTTACCCATTGCTAATTCTTCTAAGTCTTAGACTTCACCCATCCTGTGATCTCAGATGAGCTGCCCTGTGTCCATGGCATTTCTTCCCTATTGTACCCGTTTGCAGTGTTGCAGAATCCAACTCTTTCAGAAATATGCAAAAAGTACCCATTCCTCTGGAAGGCCTGTAATCAATAGTGGCCGTTAAAGCAAAATTCAAATTATTATACATCTATTTGTTAGTGAGCTGCAGTCCTCTTTGTAAAAACACATGCCTTATTTTATCTGAGGTGTCAGGCAAGTTCAAACTGAAAGTTATTTGATGAGGTGAAATTTGTTGTGCCCCCCTTAATCAATTCCTTAATTAAAGTCTTTGATAGAAAGATGTACAAAATTCTGATACTTGTGTCTTCTCAACAGGCAATAATCTAAAAGGGGTTATTTTGCTTGAAATGGCTCATTAGACTCACTTGCCAGGTGTTCCAGCAGATGATCAACAGTGGTTATTTGTTTCTTACTTCTTCCACTATTCCTGAGAATGACCAGGGTTTTTTTTTTTTTCTCTTTTTTTTTCCCCATATTTTAGGTTTCTCTGCATCACCTGCACTTTCCTGCAGTCCTCAGTCCCCAAGCAGGAGAACAAGCCCATCTTCCACACTCTGGAGCACGGGTTATGGTTCACGTTAGAGACAACAGGACTCATCTTCATGCACTAGGGCTGGAAAACAATAATAAATAAAACCAAACCAAACCAGTGCCTTTAACAATAGCAAATTGAACAACTTTCGCAGTTTCAATATAATTCAAGTCGTCTCTTGAATGTAACTATTTTTTTCTATGTAGAGCTCTGCAGGTTTTTTTATGTCAGTGCTTCAGTTCTCTAAAACTTATTTTCTGTGCTGTTTCACGCTGAGCTGAGGGGGCTGAGAGGACTATGAGGTGGTGGTTTCACCAAGCTCAGAGGGAGCTTCCTGCTCTTCAAGCAACTAGAAGTTCCGTCTCGGTGATAGCGCCAAAAGCTTTTTTATTTACTTTTTGTAAAACTTAATTTTATTTTTGATGACTTTTTTTTTTTAAAAAAAAAAAAGGGAAATAGAAAAACGGGTCAAATATGAGCCAAAAATATGAAGGATTGTATATTTCAAAGAACTAGGTTTTTTTTATTTTGAGTTCCAAAGACTCAGGAATGTACTGCACTGATAAAGCGTTCTTACGTTTAGCCTTACAATGTGATTCATCACCATAATTTGCTGGTTTAACCTTAGGAATGCTGGAAAAACTGTGAATAATTTGGAGGTTTTTTACAACAACAATAACAAAAAAGAAAAACCTAACCATCTTAGCGTGGTTTCCTTCGGGTACGACTGCAGTATTCCTTTCTTCCTACTCTAAGTACCTTTTTGTGGACTGGGAATGTGAAAGCACGTGCCCTCTATGAGGACCTTTCTTCTTATAGTAAATATTTTTAATTATCTTACCTGTGTTGGGATATGATACCTTTCAATAAGTCAGTTCACATATGGAAGTACCTCAATAGAAACTGAGCCTCCTTTTATTGCCACTGCTCACCTGATGCACTGGAAAATAAGTGGCTCGTGACACACTTGAGATGAGTGGCCTTTTCAACCTCTCCTGTCTCCTTCTCTCTGGTGTGTTCGGGTACAAACGGATACAGCCACACCCAGAACCCTCATTGAAACCAGATTTTGGAATTATTTGTACCATAATATCCAGCTGATGCACGCTCATGTGTAAGACTGTAAAAGACAGTGTAGCATTTAACTCTGTAAGGATTAACGTGTGGGGTTTTTTTTTTTGTTGGACTCTGGTTTTCTTCTCCACTGGCTGAGACACACAGGTATAAAGCACACAATGCTGGGGACATCAGGAAAGGCTCTGCTGAACCAGGCAGTTGGTCACGGAGCTGGGATGGATTTGGGTTTCTAAACGAGATGGCAGTGAGGTAGCCGGACTGGAACCTTTTTCCAAATTAATTTTAAACAGATGAGAAGCAAACTTGATTCCAGTTCTTAGTCCTAAAGTACTTCCCTGAGAATAGAGTTTAAAAAAAATAAAATTCTCAGTTGGAATCCTTTATTTTGAGGATCATTACCATATTCACAGTAACTTTAATCCATAGGCAGTATTTTGCAGCTATTGGGTAAGGGCTCTGTGACATATAACCGATATCATCGTTTTAATTGTGAATGATAATTCTGGCTGGCTGAACTCTCCTGAGGGCCAGAATGAAAGTGTTCTATTCCAAATTGTTCTATTTAAAAAAAAAAAAAAAAACCCAACAAAAAAACCCCAAACAAACCAACAAAAAACCACACCAAAACAAAAAAAAAACCCAAAATATTTCACACAAAATATATTGTGTGCAGAACTACCCAGGCAAAAGGAGGCTGGGTTTGTGTGGTGCAGGTTGGGGTTCAGGCAGTGTTACAGAAAGCAGCATTGGTACATGTTGTTATATCAGGTCTTGTGTGACTTGTTGGGCTAGTCTTGGGGAAGTTGTGCCTTACACGCCAGTACTACTTAAAAATTGACAGTTTGGATGTAAATAAGAATAACTTGTATCTGTATTATTTAATAAAGCTTTGTAAGATTCCTTTAGTATGTTGTTGATTAAATTTATTCTGGTTATAAATACCTAAATTTTGATATTCAAAATTTAGGAATTTATCCCTAGACTATTATTTGTACTACACCTCCTACAGCCCCTCAGTATTTGCAATCATTGTTTTTAGGTTCATAATTTTCACTTTTGTTGATAATGTAATGCCTTTTAATATTTTGTCAGTTTTTCATCTAGTATTTGTTGTCAGGGGCTTTTCCCAGGTTTCACTAAGCATCTGCAGTTCCTGCTGAAGTCAGTGGTGGTTAGAGAAGCAGCTTTTATTTTCCAGCTTTGTTCAAACTTCCCACTTTGGTCATCTAGGTTTTTAAGGAAAGACTTCATTTTTCTCCATTCCAGAGAGAAATGAAAGGGCTATGATTATCTCGGCGCTGCTGTGATAAATACTTGTTTCAGAAATACTTACAGGAAAGGTTTTACTCTCCTCTTCCTTTTCTTTCCCATTCAGCCTCCCAGTCTGGCATTGGATGTCCTGAAAAACAAACTGCTCCAAGTGGCCAGAGCACTTTGGCAAGTGTCCACTGTTTATTTCACTCCTGAGGCCAGCAGTTGCAGTCTCCTGGCACACGTCTTCCTCAGCTGGGATTTGCCACAGGCTTGAGGTAGAGGAGAGGTAAAGAATTTAAAAAAAAAAAAGCATGAAATAGGGAACTATATGGATTGGGAACCAACCTACTGCAAGCTGTAGGGAGGCTTTTGCCTTTAGGAGCTTGCGTGTTCTGCTGTCTGGGAGGGATTTGGGGATACAAATTTTTCTGAGCATGTTGCTGCCAATAGAAAGATCAATTTTTACTTAAGTTGACTAAAATGAGGTTTCATATTACTGAATTTAACACCAGTGCTTTTCCATATTCACTTACTGAGTGGGAAAAGGGCTGCTGGGAATGTGTCTATTGTAAGTTAAACACCTTTACTGAGTTGACTTGTCTTTTTAAGTTTATCAGGTAACAAAACATTAGACCCCAATCTTGGTCCCTTTGTGTCCAGAAGGAGCTTTGTCTTTTCTTCTGGGCCAGGAGCAGGATTTAGCACATCCCAGCAATGATGAGTTCATCACATCGGGTTGGTTCTTGGACAAAGAGATTTTCTTTTTGGATGGGCTGGCTGGAGCTTCATAAACTATGGAAAAAGCAACCCCCATCTGTGTGTAGTGAAATCATTTGGGCTCTTCTTGGGTTTCCCACCTCTGAGAACCCAACCAGGAGAGCTCAGCGTTAACTGAGAGTGCTTCCTCACAGGAAAGCAAGCCAGCTGGCCTTCCAGGGCCTGGCTTTTCAGGGCTCCCAGAACCATTAGGTGTATCTGCAATACCAAAATAACGAGGCGCTACAGTATGTACAGTAGCACAGGAATTCAGATCTTTTTCTGTGAGGAATGTTCTGCTTTCATCATGGGGGGAAAAACCTGAAGGCCAGAGGGACTGTCTGAGCTACCAGGGAACAAAAAGCTTCGCTGCATTCTGTGAGCTGGGAAATACCCCATTCCCAGTTGAGCAGGTTAATTCCCACCCAGGGACAGCCCTCCCCATTCTGTGTGTGAAAACACATTGTACCCTTGCTGGGGAGAGCAGGCCAGAAATCACCACCACAGAAGACTTGAGCCTGTAACAACCAAATCCCTAACAATTCTAGTAATTAATTTTAAGCCAACACATGTCAACAGGTTACAGTGACCATCTATTTTTTTCTAAAAAAAAAAAAAGCAGAATTATCTAGATAAAATCTGATGACTGACACACAATTTACTGATAAACAACCTCTGAAGTTCTGGAACTGGTTTTCAATAATTGTTCTGTTTCAAATGTATTCATCTTTGAAAGAGACAAGAGGTGGGAGATGCTTTTGTCTTTGAGAATCTTTTTAAGTAGCAAGAAACAGTTCTTAGTAACAAAATAGTGAAAATTGTCATATTTTACCCAAAAGGAAGGGAAAAAACTCATTTTCTAAAGTAATAACCTTGTAATTTGACAGCATGAGTCACTTGTGTTATTATGAGTGAGTCATAAATAGAAGAGACATTAAAAGAGTTATTTTTCCAAATGCATTAAGGTAACAAAGAAACTGCCTCTCACAAAACATTGCTAATAAGGTACCAATCCACTGGGCAGTCTGAGGCAAAGCTTATTTGCAATATTTAACAAATTTACTCATTAAAAGTGTTATTTTTATGCATTTCTTTCAGCATTTTAAAAACTTGTGGCAAAGGCTGCTTTCAATTATTTGTTCTGTAAAAGCCAATTAAGCCTGCCTTTAATGGAAGTTGGATCAAGCCTATAATTAGCAAAATACTAAGAAGTGGTGTGTTTCAGTGAGACACCCCGGCAGAGACCTGCAGAGTTTGAGTCCAGGCATCGTGGGCACAAACATGGCTATTAAAGATAATTTGGTCTCAATACTTTGCCATTGTTCCTACTCATATCTGATCTTTACCCTGATGGGGGGGTAAGTGGATCCTGGGGGGGACTGCAGAGAAATACTAATGATATTTCCAGCCTGGTTCTTTAAAGACAGGAGGTGTTTTCAGCCACGCTGTCCCCATGTTTTTATGCTTCCACTTCCTGTTGTAATTCTGAGCCTGATCCCAACCGATTCAGGTAAGAAAATGGGTGTCTGAAGGACAACTAAGTTGACGTGAGTTTTAAAAACTGAATCCCCGTGTAAAGAAAAACTTTATAATTGTATTTTTGGTGTTGTGTAAGCTCATCCTTTGTTAGCTTCTAGCTAACCCACAAAGACTTTACAAATGCCCCATTTACAGGAAAATTTTTAGTGAGAGTTTGCAGTTCTTCATGAGGATCAAAACTGTAGGAAAGCAGCTACCAATAGGACTTCTCTTCAGCCCAAATAGAGAAGATAATATTTGATTATAAAGTAGTTTGTGAACAGAAAAAGCCAGTGGAATGAAGCAGCACTATCCACTGCAGTAGTCAGTGTGCAACATATAAATAGAATCAGTTGTGGAAAACTGGAGATGTAACAAGACAAAGCTTCATGAATGGTACAAGTTAAACCAGTGAAGAATAAAGTCAGTAATTTACATCTTCTGCATCTCTCAATGGTTTCATTGTTACTTGGAGTGTTTGCTTATTATTAGCAATAACAATGGCAGGCACAAAACCAGTATCAAGTGGAAAAGAATGAACTTGAACAAAAGGAGGAGGACGACAAAAAGGAATGAAGTCAATTGAAAGCAAGTTTGTACTAGAGGAAAAAAGAGCAATTCTTTGTGGAAGCAAACAGGATGTCATGCAGAAAAATAATAATTTGAATTGGCCTCGCTACTCAGCAGTGAGTAACACAAGACAGCAGTTACCCTGCCTTTCTGAATCGGTGAGCTTTTAGCTCCATGGATTATTTTTTTTTGGTATGTTCTCTCCCCTCCCACGCATACACAGTCATAAATAAAAATTCCTTGGGTTTCTATGACCAGTAGAGTCCCCCCAAGACTGCCCTTGGAGAGCAAGGTGTTTGCAAACTTCCCTCCTGTAAGGACCTGGCAGGGAGGCACAGCAAGGCCGTAATCTACGGCCCTGTGAAGGAGCCGAGCGTCTGGAGTACTCTCTCAACACTTGCTTCTGCCTGGAAATCTGCAGTATGTGCCACCACTCAGTTGCTCACCCCTCTTTTGTTTCATCCCCACTTGCCTGATGTGCTTCCCATTTCTGTGTTTAGCGATGTGGAAGGAAGGAGAAGGAGAAGTGAGCTGGGCTCTGACAAAGACGTGGTGCTGAGGAACGTGGGTCAGTGGTGGGTTTGTCAGTGGTGGGTTGATGGTTGGAATTGATGACCTTAAAGGTCCCTTCCAACCTGGATGATTCTATGGTTCTAAGGTCTGTGTGTACTCTCAGGATATCGATAGCCCTATCATTTCATTGGTTGCTTCTAATTTCTAATGGTCTTGGCAAAAATCACACACTTGCCCATCTAACTTCCACTTGATTGTAAACACTGGGTTTGCGTTTTCTTCTGAAGAATGTTTTGAAATTATGAAGTTGGATTATATTTTAGGGTTATTCAGGGGCTCGTGGTATCACGTGTGTGTAGAAAAATGATGTGTTGAAGGTATGGGGGAGATGGTACAGTTCTATGAGTTTTCTGTTGTCATACTGCAGTGTGCAGTGACAGCATTTGACCTTAATGGGTAAAATATTTATCTACCAGCTACGGGACTAAAGACACACTCTAAAGAGCTTTCGGCCTAGCTATTTGTGTGAATTGGGGTATTACCACAGGCAAGGTGTGATATTTTTTTTTTTTTTTTTTTTTTTCCCCCTATTCTTTGCATACTGGAGGGCAGCAGAAAATTTGGAAACAGCCCTCATGACCAAAGGAGTGACTGACCATAAGGAGGTAAAATTCAGCATTTTAAGCTGTGACTGACTAGAGAAGTTCCCTAATAAATACTGGGTATGTCTATAACCTCATTCCTTTACCTTTCAGCTGAAAACCCCCACCCCTGCAGTCTATGGCTGATGCTAAAATTCACAGAGTAACGTGAGGGACTGATGGATGGGATTCTCTCCACACAGTTTTCACAGCTCTCTGTGACTCCCTGGTCAACGTTGGATTTGGAGCTCACAACCAGGTCCTCCTGGTAATTTGGGGTTTCCTTCAGTTGCTAGATTAACGTTTTATTTTCTGCTGGGTTAAGATTGGCTAATAGAAATAAACAGCCTTCAGTTCTAGCACAGAAACCCTCTCTTGGGAAGAAAAAACAAATGTGTTGTCCTGAACGTCTGACCCCAGCTGGTTCGTTCTCTCTGCCAACTGTTTCCTGCATGAGAGGAAAATTATCTAAGCCTGCCATAATTCTGAGGTGATTATGAGGAGCTGGTCAGTTTCTTTTTTTTGTTTGTTTTCCTTCCCCCCTTTCCTGTTAAAAGGCACTGTCTTTGGGTATTTGGGAAATACACTAAGCCGTAATTTTGAATGTAACTTTGGAGTAGCAGGTGTTAGATAAAAATTGTGCTCTTTCCTTCAAATCCGTGCAGAATTTTTGTATCTGTTATACCCCTATGTCTGACCTGAAGTCAACATCTTTGTGCAAATACACAGGTTTTTTTGTGGGCGGACCTAACGATGCTCCAAGCACCCCATTCCCAACCTTGGGAGTTCAGGGTTTCCTGGCAAATAAGATTAAATTTGGGTAATAATACTCTTACAGACCAAGAATGACGGCTTCACGTTCTCCAGGCATATTCAAATGTCTTGCAGCCTTGTTCAACGGCTACAGTTGGTCATTTAGATGCCAAGAAATGAGTTCAATGTTTCACCAAAGGAAGCTTTTTTGGGTACGATGGGGCTGTTGTCTTTCTGCTGATTCACCGCTATCGTGAATGAGATCTCTTTGGTTTCAGCAATAGGATAAACCCGTTTCTATCTAAACTCACTGTTGAATAGCACCTTAAATATTTATTTCCCATCTTCTTGCCAAATAATCTTCAAGGTGAAGCCTTTTTTTTTACTGCTGGAAACAACTCCAGCAGTAACAGCCAGATCTTCAGGCAGAGAGGCAGCAGCAGAGAGCAAGCTCTGCGGTTCCACCAGCTTGAAACTGCAATGGGGTCTCCCTGTCATGGGCCACCAACCACAGCTTTGGGCCACTTGGGAACCCCGTGGGAAGCAGCTGGACTCCATGCTCCAAGGTTCCACCTGCGGGGTCAGTCTGAACCATTTTGAAAGGTTGGTCTCAGCTTTAAGTTTTGGCATAGGTAGGCCACTCACAAAAACCACTTTCTTCCTAGGATTTGGTAAACCATTATGGACAAAACATGAACATCTAGTTGTACAGTTCACACTTTTACAAATTAAATTCAGGAAGAGAAAGCAAAGCTGCTTTTTGACTCTTAGACTCACCATACAAAGACTTTTAGGTTTCGGGAGGACTAGAATAGTTCCAGTTAAAGACTAACAAGCCCACATTTAGAATTAGTCAGAATTAATCTTTGATGAGAAGGGAAAGAAACATTCTCTTAAAGAGGGTTCTTGAGACAGTTGTTGCTTAGGTAAAAGGAGTGTATAAGAAAGCAAAAACCTTAGGAAGTAACATAAATGCACTGTTTATTCAGAGCAGCCTCAAAAGCACAGTAGAGAAGGTGTTGAGCAATGCATTAAAATGAAATATAGAGAAGTAGAAGAGAGCTTTTAGTTCATAAGGAGGTTTGCATAAAACACTGAGACCAGCAAGGGAAATAACACTACCAGTCTGTGTCTCCTATCTTTTTGAGAGCCTGGATGCATGGAAATATAACTCTGGGAGGATGGAAGAGGAAGGTTCCCTTGAAGTAGATTAATTAAAAAAATTGGAAGTTGTCTTAAATTCTGGGTCACCTTTTCTCTCTGATTAATAGGGTATATCTTTGTGTGAGCCAAGAATTTAAGGTTAAAGTTTTTTGACACCATGTCTCATGTATTGCACCATTCAGTGTGTTCAGGAGTTCTCTTCAAGTTATCATTATAGATTTCTCTCATTCCATCTGCATGAATAGATAGGACTGCACTGAGTCTGCCATTAATTTTTTAGGTTGTTTCATTCCAGATAAATAAAATATTTAAAGTGAATATTTTTTCCAGCACCTGCAGCCACTCAGAAACGCAGCACAAGCAGCTGAAGCCAAGCAATAGGAAAACTGCTAATTGGAAATATTTTCAGTGCCAATGAGATTTGGGAATTTTGTTGCTCTCAGAGAACAGGTAATTTCGGAGTCACTGGTCATTGAATACTTCAGCCCCTGTGTTTATATTGTAGAAGTGTACTTGTTTCTCTTAGGGGTGGCTAACTAATTGCATAGTAAGATGAATTTGTTTGCCATCTCAACTAGCCCATTGCTCAGGCTTCTAATTCAGGTACCTTTCAGTTGCCTTGATGTCTGCGCTTCCAGCTCCACTCTCACCCTGTGTCACTCCCTCACTACTCGCTATTCCAAGCCTTGAGCAGCAATTTGGTTTCTTTTGCATTTTGGAATTCAAGCGTTGCAGTCCAGAGCTAACAAAGCCCCTCTGGAAATCTCTACTACCTTTATAAGTGATGGAGTTCTGGGAAGCGCTGTATCTGGAGGAGCTGATAAACTTGTGGCTCCAACAGAAGGACTCTGCCTCTCCCCTGCAATTTTCACTGAATTTCACTCAATTTTTAGAGTTGGAAGGGACTCTAGAGATCATCTAGTCCAACTTCCCTGCCGAAGCGGGATTGCCCAGAGCTAGAGTATGTCACTCAGGATGGCATCCAGGTGGGTCTCGAGAACCTCCAGAGAAGGGGACTCCACGACCTCCCTGGGCAGCCTGTTCCAGGGCTCCCTCACCCTTACTGGGAAGTAATTTTGTGACTCTGCAACTGCTTGTATACAAACCCTTCTGAATAACAGATTTTAGTTGTTTTTATCGGCATGCCTTGATTAGCATGACTATGCAACTCTGTGGCTACATTTGGTGACTCAGGTCCATGATGTGGATTTACACGTGCAAGAAGAGGCGTTTGTTCCTGGCGGAGCGGTGCCCTGATTGCCTGCAGCTGCTGGATTTGCATGTGCCTCGCGTTGTGGTCATTTGTAAAAACGCAGGAGCATTTATTCCAAGTTCATAAATAGCCTCTAATTTTGCATTTAATGGAAAATGATTTGAGCATGAAAAGCGAGAGCTCATTTAACGAGTGTCCAAAGCGAGTGAAGGCCCGTGTCTTGGACATGAAAGCCCATTTCCTTTGCCTCTGTCCTCTTTGACATCTCTCCACTGGCCCACCAAGCTTGTAGAACCCCAGATGCTAGAGATCCCTCAGATTAAGTTTGCTTAAGGAGAAGAGCTAGATGTAACTCGTGATCCATGATGGAACTGGTTCTTTCTCCTTCCATCATCACCATGTACACTTTACAGACCATCATTTGGCTACTGTTTTATACTCTTACTTGCCCTCCCTGTTTTTATATTCTGTAAACTACACTGTATGAAACATTAAAACCTGTAAAACTTTTCAACTGAGGACTATTTGTTTGGATTTTGGTCTGGAGAAGAAAGGAAGGAAGAGGGGGTTGTTTCTGGAGCCCACAGCAGTATTTCAGTGCTTGATGGAGAAGTGTGAAGTGTTTTGAACTCTGTTGTTGAGATGTGTGTGTAAATCAGAGCAGTTTCACGTGTGTTGTAAATCAGAACAGTTAACCTCATCTCAGCATTGGGAAGGTTCAAGGCCAGGTTGGATGGGGCTTTGGGTGACCTGGTCAGGTCATGCAGGGACACAGACTGGGATACACAGCTCTTGTCACCCCCCAGAGACACTTTGCTCGTTTTCTGTAGAAAATAATGTGCCTGCAATGTTAAAAGACTAAAGCTATTGAGGAAACTTGTTGCAAGTCAATGGTCCATAAACCAGCATCAGTTTTAAACTTTACAATAATAAGACTACTTCTACTTTCTAGCAGCTCTGAACAGTTGAGGACAATTCCAAGAATCACTCAAAATTCCCCTTTCCTGATGATGAATTGTGCTTGAGAAGAGCAATGTTGGGCTCAGAAGGAGAAGAAATATCCTGATTTTTGACAACCTGCACTGGCCAGTGTGTGTGTGTGTCACCAGGAAGGATCTTGCAGGTGAGGAGCTGTTCCTGCAGCTTGGGCAGGCACCCGTAGCAGGGCCACCGTTCCCAAAGCTGACTTTTTGGAGTTGGATGTAGAAACTGATGTTTTATGCACTAGAGATGTTCTTATTTGCGTGGCATTTAGGAGTATTTTACTGTTAATACACTAGAGTTCATGAGCCACATAAATGGGAATCTGACCCTGCTCTGTAGATTGCATCAGCAACGTGATGTATTTCAAAGGAAAATATATTTCTTCATCTAATATATGACAGTCTTTCCCAGTGATATTTAAATATTGAGCTATATAAGTATCAAAACTTGTTATCTGCAATAAATGCCTGATATGTGTGTTTACTTTCTGCTTTCCTCTTCCCCATTTATTTAGATTATTCCAGTAGAGAGAGGGAGAGGAAAAAAACCAACACAAAACCAACCAAAAATGTTGTGCCTGATTCATCAAAGAACTTAAATATGTATCTAAAATTATGCCCAGTTAATTAGTTCCATTTAAAGTTGTTCTTCTACTCAAATGCATAAACTCTAGCATTTTGCTGTGATATACTAGATCAGGGCTTTGAGAAGAGAAAGAGATCCATATGGAAATTATTTAACTGCATAAAATTTCAGTCTGTAATTCAAAAGCCTCCTGCTATGTTCAAAGCCCAAGCAACAAAGCTTTTTTTCATATAATTAGTCAGTATGTACATATTCCTGAAGGATTTTGGGATGTTTAATCCAGCAGAAAATTGCTATCTGGTGGACAACAGGGAAAAAGCATGACAAAAATTTTACTATTATTATTTTTAAAAATGTAGGCAATTATAACTCGACAAGAATAAAGCCATGTAGTTAAGTAATGAGAGGAACAGAGCTCCTCAAAGCTTAGAGTGCAGCTGGTGCTGGAGTGGAAAACAGCATTTCTCCTGTTAGATTTAGGCAGTAAGATAATTTACTTAAGTGGTAGCCTTTTTATCATTTTTATTTTTACTGTAAGCAGCCAGCAAAGTGGCACAGCTTGGGTATGAGGTGCTGGGCAAGTTCTGGGTTGAGAAGAGAAGGCTCCAGGGAGACCTTAGAGCAGCCTTCTAATATCTGAAGGGGCTACAAGAGAGATGGGGAGGGACTCTTGGTCAGGGAATGTAGTGACAGGACAAGGGGGAATGGTTTGAAATTGGAAGAGGGGAGGTTTGGATTAGACACCAGAAAGAAATTCTTTGCTGTGAGGGTGG
>BJBW01025077.1:1139-17486 GCA_004320125.1 Scolopax mira
GCGGGGTGGGTGCCTGGGGAGGGGGACGCCAGCCCCGGGGTGCTGCTCCCCGGGACGGGGACACTGTACCTGGGATGGCGATGCTGCTCCCGGGACCTGATCCTCTGATGGGGCTTCTGCTCCTCCGGCTGGGCTGCTGGTCCCCGGGCAGGGGCTGCTGGTCGCCGGGATGGGGCTGCTGGTCCCCGGGCAGGGGCTGCTGGTCCCCGGGCAGGGGCTGCTGGTCGCCGGGATGGGGATGCTGGTCCCTGGATGAGGGGGGGGGTCGGGCACCCCAGGAGGGGCAGCTGCTGTTGGGAATGCTGCCTGGGGTTCTGGGGCTGCCCCCTCCTCTTCAGGACCCCGTGGTCAGCGGGGCTCAGCCCCACGGTGGCCGGAGGGGCTCAGGGTGGGCATAGAGGCTCCAGCCCCCACTTGCCCCTTTTCTGCTCCGTTGTGCCTTGGCAGGGATGGGAGACGGGCACGGGGCCAGCAGGTTTGGGGGCAGCTGGTGACCAGGGGGAGCTGAGACCAGCGAGGCTGGGGTCTGCATGCCACCCCCCTGCGCAGGGCTGGGCCAGGGCACAGGCCACTGGGTGGCCAGGGCATGGAGATGGTCGGCTGTGGCATCGCTGGACGTGCCTGGCAGAGCTCAGGACCCGGGCACAGGCTGCCCGTGGGGCTCCTGGGGTACCCCTGCATGGCCAGCAGCAAGCAGGGTCGGCATCTGTGGCTGCACTGAGCTGTGCCAGGTCTCAGAGTCGGCCTGGGGGACCCGGGTGGTCAGGGAAACCAGCCCAGGACAGGGGGTGGATGTGGAGACAGGTGATACCCCTTGATGGCACAGCCCTGGCACTCGGTGGCTTAATGCCAAGCTGGGAGCTGTATGGGGAGGAGGGAGGCCAGCTCTGCCGGGGGTTTGGCTACCAGTTCCCACTGCCTTCTCCCTCCTGGCACCCTCCATCCCTGCCTGCAGCCAGCTACCTGCCATCTTTGCCCGCAGCATGCCCTTACAAGGGCACGGGCACGGCTCCCACTGCCCTCCTGCCTCCCCACGCTCCTCCCCGGCACCAGGACCTGCTGTGCCACGGCCACCGTGGCTTGCCACGGCCACCCAGCCCTGCCACGGCCACCCAGCCCCCTCTGCTCTGCAGCACCAAGGGGGGAAATATGCCCTGAAAGTCTGTTGTTTGGCAAGGGGTGAGCCGTGAGGGCACGCCCCCCCGGCACCAAGGTGTGAGGTGGATGCTATGGGGTGCCGGGGTGGCCAGGGGGTCCCCAGGGAAGGGTGACAGCGTCCCCGCAACCTGAGGGTGCCTGTCCCACCCCCCCGCCCCGCCAGGTCTCCCACCCACCTCAGCAATGGCCAACAAGGGCCCGGCTTACGGCATGAGCAGGGACGTGCAGTCCAAGATCGAGAAGAAGTACGACGAAGAGCTGGAGGACCGGCTGGTGGAGTGGATCGTGGCGCAGTGTGGGGCGGCCGTGGGGCGGCCCGAGCGGGGCCGCCTGGGCTTCCAGGTCTGGCTGAAGAACGGCATCGTAAGTCGGGGCCGAGGTGGGGGGGGGTCCGGATGCCCAGGGCTGGGTAGGTGGCCCCGTGGCCACCGGTGTGGCGAGCCCAGCCTCTCCTCTCCTCTCCTCGGCGGCAGGTCCTGAGCAGGCTGGTCAACAGCCTCTACCCCGACGGCGCCAAACCCGTCAAGATCCCCGACACCCCCCCCACCATGGTCTTCAAGCAGATGGAGCAGATCGCCCAGTTCCTCAAGGCGGCCGAGGACTACGGGGTGGTCAAGACGGACGTGTTCCAGACCGTCGACCTCTTTGAAGGTGCGGGAGGGGGGCAGTGGGGGTCTGGGGGGGGGACACGCCATGCCCATCCTCACACCCGCCCTGTCCCTCGGCAGCCAAGGACATGGCGGCGGTGCAGAGGACGCTGATGGCCTTGGGGAGCCTGGCGGTCACCAAGAACGACGGGAACTACCACGGGGACCCCAACTGGTTCATGAAGTAAGTGGGGGATCACAGACCCCCCCACACCCCCAGCGGGCTCCTCCCGCTGCCCAGCATTCCCTGGAGCACAGGGATGTGAGACGCTGCACTTTCCTCTGGGGACCCCCTGGGGGAATGGGGGCTGCTGGGGACCACGGGGATGGGGGACAAGGGTCCGGTTGACCCATGGGGGGTGTCACAAGTGCCCCACGGCCTCTCCCTCCGCCCCACAGGAAGGCGCAGGAGCACAAGCGGGAGTTCACCGAGAGCCAGCTGAAGGAGGGCAAGAACGTCATCGGGCTACAGATGGGGAGCAACAAGGGGGCGTCACAGGCGGGGATGAGCTACGGCCGGCCCCGGCAGATCATCAGCTAGGCCGCCCCCCCCACCCCCCCCCCCCCCCCCCCCCCGGGCCCCCCCCCCCCCCCCCCCCCGGCCCCCCCCCCCCCCACACCGCCCCCCAGCCCTCCCGCCGGGACCTCCGTCTCTGCTCCCCCTGGCCCAGCGCGCCGCGGCCGCCCCGGCACCGGCGCCCACCACCGCCCCTTCACCGATTGGTATTTATTGACCAGAAAACGCCAGCCCAGCCCAAAACGACCCCCCGCAGCGCAACCCAGGGCAGCCCGGCCCCGCGCCGCCTCTCCCCTCCAGCCCCCCACGCCCCGCCGCACCCCTGCCAGCCGGTCCCGCTCCCGCCGCGCTCGCCGGCACCCCTGGGTGCCCCCCGCTGCTCTCCCCGGGACGGCGGGGGGGAAGGGCGCGCGCGTGTCCCGGCCGCCCCGGAGCCACCCTGCAGCCCCGCACGAGCCCCGCGCCGCCACCGCCGCCGAGACCCTCGCCAACGGGGAGGAAAGGGAAAAAAATTGGCCTCGGTTTTGTACTTCGTTTTTGTCAAAAATTAAAAAAAAAAAAAAAAAAAAAAAAGGTTATTCATCTAGCACGCCTGACCAGGGTTCCTCGCGCCTGCCCCCCATCACCCCCCCTGCCGGGAAAGGTGAGGCCCCCCTCCAAGAAAGCTGCTCAGGGACACCTGGGCCTCCTCACTCCTCCAGCTGCTCCGGAGCAGCCCCGCTTATCCCGGTTCCCAGGAGCAGACCCAGCACCCACCGGGGGTCCCCACGGGCCCCGGGGCCAGGAGGTGCCGGGTGACTCACGTCCCCACAGCCAGAAAGCATTGGGAAGGGCCAAGGAGTGACGGACGGGGTGGGGGAGAGAGCAGGGGATTTTCAAGACTTTATTTGGAAAGCTACACAAAGGGCTCTGCTGATTAAAAAAAAAAAAAAAGACCAAACCCCAGCTTTAAAAAAATAAACCATCGAACCCCGAGAGAGGCAAAGAGGCCACCCCCCCCCGGCAGACCAGCCGCTGCCAGAGCAACTCGGCCTCCCCGGCCCCGAGCATCGCCCAGGCCTCGTCCCTCCCGGGAACAGCGAGGCCCCGCTGCCAGAGGTGCTCTGTGCCCCCCCAGCACGGCCACCCCCATCCTGCCTCCCTGAGCTGGACGGCGGAGCAAGCCCCCTGCCTTCTGCGGTGGCAGGGCCATGGGGGAGCAGGGGACAGCGCCCTGGGACCTTGTCCCACGCAGAAGGGGAGGCCCCGGGTGCCGCTGCGGGGCAGGCTCCCTCAGGAAGGGGATTAAGGCTTGCTTTGTTTTCCAGAGCGAGGGAAAAGGGAAGCTCCCCTTCCGCTGCCAGCGCTCTTCCTCCCGCTTCCCGAGCCCCTTCCAGCGCCACCCGCCGCAGGGCCCAAGGGACACGCTCCCCGGTGGCCCAGAAGTCTCTGCCGCCCGTGCTCGGGAAGGACGTACCGAGAGGGGGGGGACGCAGCCCCCGCTAGCACTGCTGGTGCTCCCTGTCCTCCAAGAGCAGCCCCGTTGTCACCTCCTGGCCCAGGTACCCTGCTCCGGCCGGGGCTGCCTCCTGGAAGCTTGTGGCTCTGCTGGGAAGCTTGGGATGGCTGGGGGTCCAGGAGCCCTCCTGCCCCTCGTCCTGCCGGGCAGGCGGCAGGTGCTCGCACTCCATCTCGACGTCCTCGATGTCCTTCTCCCGATAGAGGGGCACAGATTCCATCTCCAGGCCGCTCTCCAGGGCCCTGTGCTTCCCGCCCTGCTGGTACCAGTGGCAGGCACTGGAGCCGCTGCAGCTCAGGTCCAGCCCCGCGTTGTTGCGGGTCAGGCAAACCTCCAGCAGGTAGTAGAAGGTCCAGAACACGGCAAAGCAGCCCAACAGCAGGAGGGTCTGCGGAGGAGGAAACCCCTTCAGAAACAAAGCCCTCGATCACCCCACAGCCCTCCTGTCACCCAGCGCAGAGGGCACGGCCCCGGGAGGATCAGGGGGGCAGGTTCCAGTTCCTCCTGTCCCCGGCCCACAGACGAGCTCACCTTGAGGGTGTTGGCTGTGATGGTGTAGCGCTGCTCCTCGGGGATCTCCAGCCCCGGAGGGCAGGGCAGGGAGAAGTTGCTGCTCAGGTACTGCCCGCTCATGGCTTCTTCCAGCAGCCTGGGGGACAGAGGAACCCCGTCAGGTCCCAAAGTGCCTCTGCCACCACCAAGGGTTGCCCTCCTGGGTCAGACCCAGCCGACGGAGCCTTTTCCTACAGCCCAGGGCTGCCCTGTGCAGCTGCAGCTTCACCCTGCCATGCACCCCGCAGCAACGCTGCTCCAGCATCCTCTCAGAGACCTCCCATGACGTCCCTCAGCCCTCCAGCTCCCATCTCCCCACCAGCTCGGAGCTGTGGTGTCCTACCTCTGCCGGTCCTTCATCTCTGCTGGGGACCAGGAGGAGCCATAGAGGGTCAGCTGCCACTGCTTCAAGGTCCCAGGCCTCAGGCTGTCATCTCCTGGGGAAGAAACAGGTTGGACCTGTGGGAACTCTCCTACTTGGCCAGGTGGCACCCTTGGCCACCCGGGTGCTGAGCTGTCAGCCCCTGGCAGGCAGGACTCACCGATGTCCCTGACGACCAGTCTGTACCTGCCCTGGGCTTCCTCACCCCAGCACCGGACCGTGGAGAAGGTCCAGTCAGCAAAGCCATTGGGGTCCCTGCCACAGGGAGAGGAGAAACAAGCCATGAGAGGGCAAGGGAGCCCGAGCCACCAGGTTGGACACGTGTTCTGGTTCTCCTGCTTGGGGCCAGCTGGGCTGGGTGTCCTGCCAGTCTGGGTGCCTGGGCACCCCTGTGTCCCCCCCAGTGCTTACGAGTCCATGCTCCGGGCGGTCCCGATCAGGGACATCATGCCACTGGGGCAGAAGAGCCTGATCTCCAGGTTGCCACGCCGGGGGTGGGTGATGGTGACGGTGACTGCCACGTGCTCCAGGGTTCTCATGCCGGAGAGCTCCAGGTCGGCGGTGGTGACTGGGAAAGAGAAAGTGGAGTTTGCCAAGGCTGATGGCCAGGATGGAGTTCCCACTTCCAGCCAGCCCTCGGGGGTGCCACTGTGCCACTTAATGGGACACATCTGTGTCCCCAGGGTGGCCATACCCCATGCGGGGAGGCTCTGCCAAGTGCCTGCCTGGCAGCAAAGCTGCGCTGTGTTTGGTGGCCCAGCTCTGTGAGGAGCCTCCTTGTCTGCCCCAGCCAAGCCAGCCACGCTTCTCCCTGGCCGACAGGGAAAGGTGTCTTGGCAAACTGTTCCCCAGGCACCTCACGTTATGCTCGGGCTGCTTGACACAGGGCAGGAGAAATCAGGTCCTCCTGAAGAAGAGGTGAAGGAGGCACCCAGACCCGCGTCCCCTCCCTGAATTCAGCCATGACCAGGCAGGCTGGAGAAGGATGGCGAGAAAGGGGTGAGGAAGAGGCAGCCCCAGCAGGTGGGTGCCCCCCAGCAGGAGCACCCTGGGCCCAGGCAGAGGGCCTGCATTCGTCCATCGTGGGGAAGGCGCTCTGAGGCAGCCCAGGGTACCTGGGGGACAGTAATGTCCCCGGGGCCACACGTTCCTCTGCACATCCTTCCCCAAAGTGCCTCTTTTGAAGTGCTGGCAGCCCAGCTTTCAGCTCACAACTCCTTTTAGGGCAGAAGGAACTGCTTGACCCCCAAACCCTTGTGTCTAAGCCCGCTGCTGGCCCACGGAGCAGGATGTCACCCCTCTGTCCCTCTTTCCAGGGGGACCTCTGTCCTGGGAAACAGCCCCCAGGCCCTGCCAACCCCCAGCATCCCTGCCAGGAGCTGCAGCTGGGGCAAGCCAGGGGTGCAGCCCCCTTGGGACAGCATCTCTGGTGGGACAGGGAAGGGGCCGGTAGCCCAGGCTCGCTGCAAGAAGCCAGAGAAGGGCTTGGGGCCGAGGTCTCCTTCCCACTGGTAGCAGCCCAAGCAGAGCCTTGTTTATGTGGCCAGAGGGTGGCCAAGTCGGGAGCTGGAGCATTCCCTAAAATGGTCAAAGCCAGAGGAGCAGGTCTGGCTGCTGCCCAGCCCGGCCCAGCTCGCTATTGCCTGTCTGGCTCCTCAGAGACACCAATCTATGGGATGGAGTTATCGGGGAGGGGACCACATCCCCAGGATCCCCTGGGGAAGGGCAGTGGAAAGAGAGAGGAAAAAGCCCGGGCTGCCCAACACTTAACCCCTTTGTGGCCTCACACAACCCAGGGGACCACCAGCATGCCCGGCTGCACACTGTGCCAGCAGAAGTGGGCTGGAGATCCCCGAATTTGGTGCGCACCAGCAAGCGCTCCCAACATGGCACACCTTCTCTTACCGTTCCAGGAGACCTCCAACTCCTGTGGGAGTAAGGGGATGTTCCTGCCCTCCTTCAGCGCTGGGCTCACGTACGAGGCGAGGTACGGGACGGACTCCCAGATCTGCAAGAGGATAAAGCAGAAGGTTGCACCTTCCCTGCACATCCCCCTCCCAGTCTCCCACCCCCCTCACAAGCTGCTCCTGTCCGTAGCACACCTAATGCTGTGGACACGGGCTCAGCTTGGCACCAGGCTGAGGGACTCTCCTGATGCTGGTCCAGGACTCCTGAGCCCAGGCAGCACGCAGGGGCTGCAGTGAGACCACAGAGCTGGGCAGGAGTGGAAGGAAAGCGACCGTCTGTGGGCTGGAGGGGACAATTGGGACTCAGGAGTTCTCAGTTTGTCCCCACCACCACCTGAGAGGCTTTGAGCAGTTACTCGAAGCCGTTATGTTTCAACCCCAGGAGCAGCAAAGCAGGAAACGTAGCGAAACCCAAAGCCCTACAGGAAGGGGGAGCAGCCTGAAAACCCCTGTGAGAGAGGGGGCATCGCTGGCAGCTCACAGCCACCTGGCAGAGCTGCACGAGTGAGGACCAAGTGCCAAAGGGACGTGCCCTGGTCTCCAGGCGACTGGAGACACAGGGAGGAAGAGATGGGGCTGTCCCTGCTCTGACCATCCCTCAGCTGAGAACACCCCGTTTCCTCAGGGCATGACGCCCTCCCTGGAGCCCCCCACATGGGGAGGGAAGGAAGGTGCTGGGGCTGCTGACAGAACTCCCCGAGCCATGAATCAGAGCTGTCATCCCCCACCAGAGAAGGCTCTTGCCCATGGCTATATATAGTGCTGGGAGAGCAGCAGCTCGGGGGCAGGTCTCAGGCGTTACCAAAAGCCTCATTACTTCATAGTGAAAGCAGCCTTATAGCGAGGGCCGGCCAAAGCGCTGGCCCTGAACGGCAAGAGTCATGCCATGGCACTGCCAACACAGCACCCGCTGCCACCACCAGGCTGGGGCTGCTCTTCGTGCCTCCTGGGACGGGGAGGGGAATTACCTTGGCAGCATTAACGAGCCTCCAGGCGTTGAGCAAGCCGAAGCCGTGCTGGTGGCTGTGGCTGAAGCCAGCCTGGTTGGTGTCCCACTTCGCGTGACGATCCTCGTACTGAAAAGAAACACAGGAGACTCTTGTCACCTCGGGGGACAAGCGGCAGCCCCACAAACCAGAGGCCTGAAAGGAAGAAGGCTCAGAAACACCCCACAGCAATGAGGAAGCAAACCCTCACAGCCTTATTAGAAAGAAACGGTTCGACCTTTGTTTGAAACAAGTCCCAGGACAAACAGGCTTCTCAGCTCCTCAGAAAGGAAATCAAGCAGCACGAAAGGGCACAAATGCCTCTGCTCTGAAACATCCCAGCTGCTCCCTGCTGCCCGAGGCACAGCCCACGGGATGGCAGAAGCCCTGGGGGAGAAGGAACCCAGGCCTTTAAATCAACAAGAGCTGGGCCAGGACAGATCTGGGTCCCATCACTGCTCAGGTCGTAGGACTCTGGCACTGCTCGGTGAAGCTGAGCTGGGGTCAAAGACGAGCAAAAAGAAGGGCTGTGTTCACCACCGTGCTCTCTGTGATGTCTGTTCCCGAGAGCCTGACTCTCTGGAGAGCCTGAGGAGAGGCTGGAGGCAGAGCTCCTCGCTTGCCCACTGCTCGAGCCACAGGCTGGCCCTGCAGAGATGGGTGCTGGCCTTTTGGCTGGGCCAGTTGCACTGCACACACACACATGCTCCCCAGGTCCGTGTGAGGCACAGTTTGCCCCTGGAAGACGTGTGGGGCTGGCAGATGGAGGCATTCCTGGAGCAAATACCCCATTTATTATCATGACAGAGGAAAATGCCTCAGCCGCATTCCTGGGAGGAACAAGGGGCGAGGGGAAAACGCAATCCCTTTGGCAGGAGCCAGACAACGGAGAGATTTATAGAAGGTCAGGCAGACATAAACAAGGATGTGCTCAGCAGCACCTCAGCCATCCCAGGAGGGGGGGACCACTCACCTTGGTGGCCGTGAAGACAATGATGTGCTGGACGTCTCGCCAGGTGAGACAGGGCCGCACCTGCAGCATCAGCGCGATCATCCCGGCAGCGAGGGGAGCGGCGGCCGAGGTCCCCGTGTGCCCCTCCGTGCAGCCCGTGCCCTTCTGCAAATCCCAGTCTGTCGTCACCTTCCAAGAAAGGGGAGAGATACCTCCTGTCAGGCCACTGGTTGCCATGCTGGGGTGGCTGGGACAGCCACAGAACATGCAGTCCCGTCCCCAAGCCGTGGCCTTGCTCCACACGCTCAGTTTTGTGACACAACTGGCAAAAAGCCTTGGGGACATGGGATTGTGTGACCCACCCTCACTATGCAAAGGGCATGAGAAATGGGGGCTCCCCAGCAGCCCACAGGGTGGTGCACAAGCTGGTGGGTTCTCGAGAGCCTCGTAGTGCTGATCTACTTGCATGTTTCCACCAACGCTTGTAATTGCTTTTGAGGAGGAAAAGATGAGGAGGAACACAACCTGATGAGGAAGAAAAGATGCCCTACAAATAATTGCAGTTGAAAAACTGGGAGAGAGAGGGGAGAAAAGATGGAGTCAGAAGCTCTCCTCCCCTGCAGCCTGGGTCCCCCCGGCCAGCCCTCTCCTCCAGTACCCCAGGGGCACCCAGTTATTATTTGCTGTGAAAACCTTCTCCGGGGCAGGGTGCCTTCGGCCAGGCTGAGCGGACTCAGGGGAGGTGGTCCTGAAGGCCCTGCCTGCACGAACCACATCTCATCTGTCCGTTGCCTCTTCTGCATGAGCAGCTTCCCCCCCAGACCCGAGGGAGGAATTTGCAGCACATGAGCTTTCTGTCTCTCTCTGTGGTTGCTGGGATCAGGCTGGGAGACTGGAGGGGCAGCCAGAGATCCCGTCATCCTCCTTCAGCCAAGACCAGAAGAACAACAAGAGCAGCAGGGGAGAGGGTCAGGGATTAGCTGCTGAAAAGCCTGGAAATATTTCCCAGACAGTTCCTGGCTGGGAGACTGGTACCCACCCAAAACCAGTACAAGGTGGAAAAGACAAAAGCACAGCTCCCCAGTTGAGGTACGACCCTGTGCTGGGAGCTGGGACACAAAGAGTCCAGTGTGGGGTTGAGCAGAGCAACTCGGGCAGCCCAGGAAAGCGCCTTTGCTGCCCCTGTTTGTACAGAGTTTATCTGAGGATAAAGAGCAGCAGCTTTACACCGCTCTGAACCACGGCAGGAACAGCAGGCACAGCTCCCCTTGACACTGCTCGTAGCCAGCTGGGCTCCAGGGACTGGACTGGGTCCTGCAAAAAGCCCAGGAACTGGGTCTGAGCTAAGCAACTTCAGGGGAAACACGAGGCAGTTATGGTTTGGGACCTTCCCCATCTGCAGAGGGATCACATGGGACTTTGCAGAGCACACAAAGCCTCCAAAGAGGCACCGGGAGGTTCCCAAATTATGCCACCCCACTGCAAACCGAACGTGTCTGTCCCCCTGTGCTCCCCACGGGGACACAACCCGAATGCCAGAAGCTGTAGGTCTTGTTGCCTTCCATGTTCCACCAGCCGTTCACAGCTTCAGCTGGTGCTGGGACACTGCACGTCCTCCAAAGAACACCCTGAGCAGCCCAAACTTGCAGTAGGAAACGCAGCTACTGCCAGAAGCTGTATTAAATTCTTCCCATTAAGGAAACCACACAAAGTTTATAGTCTGGTAAAAGAAAAAAAAATAAAAAAAACCCAACACCCCAGCAGATTGGTGCTGAGAAGTTAACTCTGACATCACTGAAGCACAGCTAAAGGGCACTTAGAAGATTACCCTCCAGAAACAGGAGAGTGAAGCTTCAGCGTGGCACGGGCATGGAAGGAGGGATCGCAAAGGAACAGGGTGGCTCTCTGGGATGGAACATGCCAAGGCGACCTGTGGCATCTCATCCTGGCTCCCAAACAGAATGCTCCTGCATCAGCATCCCGCAAGGCCAAAATTCAAAATGAAGGGGTGCTTGAGACCTTCAAAGTGCTCCCACCAGCAGCAGGCTTGGGGGAAGCTGGGCAGAAACCCGAAGCCCTGTAATTCCCAAGGAAAGTGCAGCTGAGCCCACATTTGGCTGCTGTTTCCTTTTTTCCAACCACCAGGAGTTTCCAAACCAGCTCGGGACAACCAAAGTTATTTCTGAAAGGAAAAACTAGCTCCATTCTGGGTTTTGCTTTCCCTGCCACGTGAGCCCAGCCATTGCTCCAGGCAGATTAACTGTAGTTATCAGGGATTCCTGCCCTGGCCCGGGACTGTGAGAGGAGTTTTGCTGAGTCCCAACCAGATGCCTGAAGAGCCCAGGCTTTTCCTGTTTCCCCAGTTTCCCCAGCAAGCAGGGAAGCCTGTTTGACAAGCTGGATTCAGCTCCTCACTGGCAGGCACAGAGTCACAGCCACAAATCCCTGCTTGCAAGAGCACCCAAGGCACCATCCCTCATTCCTTAGGCACCCCCAGGACCCACAAGCACCCGAGACACCATCCCTCCTCCTCCACCTCCCCCAAACACACACTGCTGGGTTCAATCTGCCACTGGGACCTCGCTGCCTCATTGGCTTTGCCTGGAGAGAGGCTTTGGGAGCTGCCCATCCTGACAGGGGATCCTACGGATGCCTGCCCAACCCCAAAAAATCAGCCCTAGGGGCCAGCAACATTTACCCCAAGGTGCCACAGGGTGGCTTGGGCTCTAGAACCCCTTTAGGAGAGGAACAGGTCCCAGCCACAGGGACTGATCAGCCCGAGAGCCCCCCGAGCACACCAGCACCAAGGGAGGGACACGGCGGGTCAGGCCTGGGGCTGGTAAAAACAGGCCCAGCCGCTTGGCTCAGGCAAAAAGGACATTTTGTTGACAACAAGTCATTTTTTGGCAAAATAAAGAGGAAAAGCTGATAAAAATATTCTGAAAAATTCATCTGGGAGAGGCACACGTGCCAGAAGAGAGAAGGAGCTGGGGCCAAGGGCTTTAAAGAGCCCGATGCTGCTCCCAAGCCCTCCGTGCTCCCTTTGGAGTTACAGGCTGACCGACAGCGATGACACGGGAACATCTAGAAATAGGAACCTCCCTCTCAGAGACCAATTTATGCAGGTCTTAGATAAAAAGCACATTCCTTCCCTGCCTCAAAAAAGGAACCCAACTACCAGCCTATGGCAGATGCATGGCACTCGTAAGGGACAGAGCTTCTTCCCTTCTCCCCATCAGTGGTTCCAGGTGTGGCCAGCAGAGCCCAGAGGAGGAAGCCACATGCCTGGTGGGGTACTCACAATGCTCCTCATCATCTTGTCCCCGCCGCTGAAGGTCACTGCTAACATGGAGGCACATTCCTCGGCGTAGAATGGCATGGAGCCTGTCTCATCCACTGCACCTGGGGAAAAGGGAAAAGCATTAACTTCGTGAAGCTGAAATCACAAGGTGCCAAGCCCCCCAGGACCTGTCCTGCTGGGCTTTCTCACAGGCTGGGACCTGGGCAGGGCAACCAGACCCAAGCTTGTATTTTTCATGATTTTTCAGATCTGCAAAAAGCAGCTATAAGAAATAACCTCTCACTGTGCTTAATATTACACAGACCTTCTACCCTCCTGCAGCTTCTTCTCTTGAGAAAATGGACGTTTCTTTTCTAACACACGTGATGGGAATGCTGGATTTCAGTCACTCCCTCACCATGGCAGTGCCTGTCACAGCCCCAGTGATGGAGGTCTGAATGCAGGCAGGAATTTCTTTGGCCTCCTCTTGCTCTGTAGCTCAAAAGAAAACTTGAGGGCTGAAGGCCAGCACCTCTAGACACTGCCATATTCATTCCCAGAGGACAGACATCGATTCCCACTCTCCAGCCAACTTCCAGCTGGGCAGCTTTTGGGGACAACCTCCTTTTTCCACGCTGGGAAGGAATAAGAGAGAAGACACAGGCTCTCACCTATGGTGACAGTGTAGATGGAGTTGGCGTAGCCATCGTAGTTGCAGTTGTCGTTGTGTTGCCCTCCGTTGCCACTGGCCACGACGAAAATGCTGCCGAAGCCCCTGCGACCCGCTATCACGCCGTGCTGCAGGGCGGCCTGCGGAGAAGGAGCCGTCCTGGTCAGGGCACGTAGTCAGGGAGTCCCTCCCCCTGCCCATCTGCTCCGAGATCTCAATAGCTGGCCCTGCCAAGGTCTCGGGGTGACAGCGGGGCTGGTCACAGCCCCTCCGGGCCACATTTCACCCAGAGTCGGGGAGCTGTGTCTGCTACAGCCCCGAGCAGACACAAACTCCAGAGGGAGCGTGACACAAAGGCAGTGGCACAGCCAATGTCTGGGCTGTGGAACGGCCACTCATTATGATCTTAAGTGGATTCTGCGATAGAAATACAAAGAGAAAAAGGAAAAACACCCTTCCAGGCAAGCACAGAACAAGGACTGCCCAGCACCGGAGCCCCAGAGGAAACACAGAAGCCTCCTGGCTTCAGCAGGGCTCACTTTGGAGCCGCCTGTTCTGCGGCATCAAGGCTTTCCTGCTGACAGAGACGACCCACGCGTGGCCGCGGCCCTTCTGCAAGGCTGCAGGCCCCACCGAGAAACACAACCACACCAGCCCCGCTTGGGAAGCACATCTCCAGGCCCCCTCCTTGCACAGACATCGTTCTTGCCTAGATAAAGGGTATCTGCCTGATGGACAAGCAAGAAAGCTGGAACCCAGCCCTCCTCCTCCTCGGCCCTCCCTGCAGCAGGAGAAGGCCCATAAAGCCCTCCGGATGCTTTGCTTTGCTGGTGCTCTGTGTCCCAGAGCTTGTTACGGCTGTCTCTGCCACGCACAGGAAAAGAATAAATCAACTTGCAGAACTGGAAACCATTTGTCACCGTGAAGCGATAGCTCAGCTGCCAGCAGCACAGAAACTGCTATCTTGTGGTTAGAAAAGTACAGCAAAAGGCTGCCAGGCAAAAGAGAAACGAAGCAAAACCGCGTCCCACAAGCAACACGGTACCAGTTTGGGGGGCCTTCCCCTCCGTGGCCCCTCGCTGCAGCACCTGGGTGCTGTGAGAACACTTTTACAGCCTGGGGCCATTCAGCACCCACTCTTCCACCACTGTGTCCCTGCTGAGAGCAAAGGCAGCCATCGCTCCAGCCCCTTACTCACTCACGACACTTAAGGCACGCTCCCTGCCTGGAGAGCCACCCCCAGCACTAGGAATGCTCTGTCTCCTGGGCGGAGATTGTCCCTCGGGTCGTAAAAGTTGTCAAAATAACACCACAGATTGCGAAAGAGTGTTTTTCCTGCTGGAACCAGCCTCTTCTTGAAAGGCTCATCTAACAGCGCCGGGACACTGCCCTCCCGCAGCAACGTCACCTCTCCCCACCGCACGGGAACATGCGACACCTCTGCTGGCAGCCATGGGAGCAAACAAACGTGTACTGCGCCACAGCACCATCCCTCCCCGCCTGGCCGGGCGGGCAAGAAGCCACAAGCACCAGAGAGCTAGCCCGGAGAGTGGCCCGTGCTGCTGGGATTGTTTTTTACCTTTCCCAGTTGATGGGGGCCATCCACTGTCTTCCCATCGTCATCTGGACCCCAGCTGCAACGACAGACACCATGAAGGGACAGCCCCAGGAGCTGCAGACGGCAACTCTTCCTCCCATTACAGCAAGCTACAAGCAGCCACCAGTTACTCCCAGCACCGGGACTGGGATCGGAGGGCACCGTACTTTCCCATCGGTCAGGTTGGCCCCTGGCTGCTGGGATATCACTGTCATGTTTGCACCGTGCCCCTGGGTCAGATTCCAGTGGACAAAATGTTTGATTTTTATTTAACAACCAGCTTCTCACACATTCCAGTCCCCGCCACACAGCTCAGCTGGGGCTCCCTGACCACAGCGGGGGGCACGCTGGCCCCTCCGGCTCAGCCAGCCCGTGGGAGGTGCCAGGGCAGAGCTCAGCACTGTGCACAGCCCGGCCCAGCTCCCCAGTAACAGAAATACTGATTTTACTCTTAGCACCAGTAACAGAGAGCCCCACCTCACGTACCCAGCTACAGACCCCGTCAAGGTTCACCCAGAGTCCCAGAGACAGTCTGACTGTTGGCTACAGGCGGGTCCCCAAGCTCAGGGGGACAGGCAGGGTGGCTCCTCAGTGGGACAGACCCACTACCTCGCTCCCTGCCAGCACGCTCACAGGACCCACAGAAGCAGTAGTGTTTTCGGTGCCTCAGGGCCAGCTGGAGCCACAGGAAGAGAGGAACTGGTGCCAGCATTCGGCCACGAGCTGTGACCGCGTCCCCAGGTAGAGTGGGGCCCACGGGGCTTCACTGGGTGTTGGTGTGGCCTGGCTGAGGGTCCCCTCGGGGCTCACCTGCAGCTGTAGATGTCGTTGATCTGATAGTGCTTGTTGAAGGCGATGGCCTCCATGCTATCGGTGAGGGGCCCGTCCAGCACCCGGATGCCTGCAGGACAGAGGACAAAGGACGTGACCAAAGCAGATCAAGGGGAGTTGTATAAACAATGCAAACAAACCCCTCGGCAGGTTCACACCAGGGACACTGGCTCTCCCAACCCGATGGAGCCAGATCTCACTCTGCTCAACATGGCTTTTCGGCCAAGCAAGTCCTCCAGTCCCACTGCCAGAACCAAACTGGGATGGGGACAGCACAGCCACACACCAACTGGGCTCACTTTCATGTGCCCCTGAGACCCCTACCCAGAGCACAGCTGCCCAGGGGCTTTCTCACATCCCACCCTCAGTTATCCCACTGCTTTGCAGGGCTAGTCCCTGCCTGGAGCAATCGCTTCTCCTCCCAAGTGGCCAAAGAGCCAGGCAGGGCTTTGGGAAAGATGACATGCTGGCCTGCAAAGGGAAGGGCTCCAGGGATGCAGGAGCCCCCAGCAGCTGTGCTCAGCCCAGGAGTCCGAGGCCACTGCCCCAACAAGGCCAATGAAAGCTGAATGCTGAGCTTTCCGTGACCCGAACCATTAATAATTACCATTTTGTATCACAGTTTAGGCTGGCAAATGGAACCCAGGCAGGCATCTCAATTAAGCCTATTTATAAACAGCACAACCACCCACCCGTCGCAGCTCCTGCCTGACACCACACACAGGCTTTTCCCTGTCGGATCTGAGCCTCCCCCGTGGAGGAGCAGAGCAGCCCAGCGAGGGACGTGCTGGCTCTCCTCATCCCAGCTGGCACCGTGCTGGCTCCAGCACTTCCACGCCGCCAGGGCAGTGCCCCTGTTCTCCCCCAGCACTCGGGGCTGCCCCACTGTGCTCCCCCTGCGAGGCCAGGCACAGCTTCCGCAAGCTGAAGCCCAAAGAAATGCCAGGTCCTGCCTGAGCAACTCGGGATAAACCCTTCCGACTCCCCACGCTGTGGTTAAACTATGAGCTCATCTTTCCTTCTGTCAGTCAGGCTTCGCTCACAGCGTCTGCCTGGGGACCACGCTGTGTCGCCATAGAACCACAGAATTGTCGAAGTTGGAAGGGACCTTTAAGATTATCTAGTCCAACCATCAACCCAACTCTGATAAAATCCATCGCTAAACCATGTCTCTAGTGCCATCAGGGCGTCTGCTCAGGGAGCGCCCCACTGGGGAGAGGTAGGGGCAGGCAGAGCCACCCACAGCACCCTTGGAGGAGCTCCCTGCTGGCACCCCCAGCCCCATGTCACAGCCAGGGAACCATCTGCTG
>BJBW01025123.1:1108-24907 GCA_004320125.1 Scolopax mira
GACGTGGGAAGGGCTAAGCTGTCCCCTGCAGCCCGACAGCGCCAGGTTTGTCTATAGATGGTGGTGTCAGGAGATAAGAAACAGGCAATATCTGAGAAAATCATCATGCAATATCACCCGTCCAGCAGCCACAATCATTTCTCCTGCCTCTCCCCATGATGACTACGAAAACCCCTGGTGTTTTCAAGCCTGTCAAACGCAGTCACTCTGGGTTCAGGAGACAAGCAAAGCCCCAGAGAGAGCAAAGGGAGGAAAATCCTGTTGTGAGAAGTCCTTTCCACCCCTTCTCCTTAGGGCAAGCAAGCTGTGGGGTGGCAGCAGCCCCCATGCAGGAAGGGCAGCAGCAAGAGCACGGCCAAAGCAACAGGGAAAGGTGGGACGGAGGAAGGGACCGTGACAGTTTTAGCATCAAGATCCCTGTAAATCCTTGGAACTGAGACTGGCAGATCAATGCTGGCAGATCAGCCCTGCTGCTGAGGCTGCCTGCAGTGGAGCGCGGCAAGGACGGGAAACCCGCCTCTGGGAGCCTGATTACCAAATGCAAACAAATGCAAAACATCAAGTTGCCATAAGAGCAACTCAATTACAATCTGGTCCTTTTGCTGGCGCTGGCCCAGAGGCAGAGCTGCTAAGGGAGGCCGGCCAGCTTTTCTGGTCCCACCAAAGGATCTCTGGCTGTGGAGCATGAGCTAATGTGAGTGCAGAAATCCCACTTTGTCCTCATTTTTCTCTGGAGACCATAGAGCAAGCAGTTCTTGGAGGTGACTCTGCATCCCTCCCCACCTCGGCCAAGCAAGGGAGTGGGCCAGGCAAGTGAGGCCATCGCTCAGCAGCTTTTCCTAGGAAAGCCCGTGGTCTGGCAGAGGTATGCCACTTGTCACACAGCGTGCCCCCGGTCCAGAGAGTGACACTGACCAGTCGATGCATTTCTGTCTCTGACAGAATCGTTCCGAAGGACTTGGGACAGTTCCAAGCACAAACGATACCCTGACCTGAACTTTCCGTCTTGAAGAAACTATTAAATACCTGCTGCAAGTAGGTGGTTAAAAGATAACACAAATGTCAAATAAGAAAATTTCGGAAAGGATCCCTGAGTCCCCGGGGCTGACCCCCCCCCCCCCCAGCCCATGACACCAGGGATGTTTTAGGCAGGGGGTTGTGTAACCGAGCGGTGATGCAGCCGCTGCTCCTCCTCGGCACAGGCTGCGGAACCTCTCCTCCCCGGAGCCGCTGCAGAGCTGTCAGCACGCACGAGCCCAGGGAGAAGACACCAGTTGTCACCCCGGCACTGTCGTTCTTTATCACAGCAGGTGTCTTCTTAATCAAAGACGTATCTCGAGATGCCCGCTGCTGCGGTGTCCCCGAGCGAGCCGCGGCTCATTACAGCCCGAGCAGTGGGACTGCACGGAGCGAGCGGCGGTGGATGCATTCCCAGGGTGCCTCACCCCAGAAAAAAACCTACAGAAACCCTCTGGTGCTGAGCCTGAAGCATCAGCCACAGCAAACCCACACCTGAACCCTGAATGTGAAACCACTGGGATGTGAAACCACCCTTTCCCCACCAAACACTAACTCAAAACGCAGTCAAACGCCAGCTTCAAGGATTCTCCTTCCAAGTGTCATTTTAAAAATTGAAGATTTAGATGTTGTAGCTCTTACTGAGGGGGGTGCAGGGCAGTGGGCAGGGCCCGGTTCCTCTAATGTCACAGCCACGTGGAGAAAGCCCTCGCCGAGTGCACAGTCGTGCTCGCACCCCGCTGCCCTCCCCTGCTCGCTCCCCATCTCCCTGCAGACCTTGGAAGTGACTCAATAAATGGGGTCTTTCCCCTCGGATGTCTTTGACTAAGTCACCCTCAGCACCTCTCAGCACCTCCCTGCCTTAACGACAGCAGATTTGCTGCATCTGTGCCCTGCCAGTGCCCGGCCCTGGGTCAGCCACAGCCACTCACCACCAAGGTGAGCCAGGCATTTCACCCCCCCACACACCAAGCTGGACCCCTCGGGCAGTGGGTGAGCACACATCCCCCTCCCCCCATATTGTTTAGCACATTTGTATCATTTTAAGAGCGGTTTTGATTCTCCTGAAAAAGGAGGTTGATGTCTATTCATGAAGCACACATCGTGTTCATTAAAAATCCATGGTGAAATCCATGCGAAAAGTAACCACCGAGATGTAAGAAGCACAGAGCAAGTTAAACTCTGCTGTCTCGCCTCATCTCATCCCAAACAGCACGGGCAACAGAAGAGCATCACAGATCTCCACACCTGGACCATTACCCTGAACCAACAAGAGGTGGCTCATGGTGCCAAAGAGCACAGTGTCATCCAGGCAGGTTGTGCCGGTGGCCAGAGAAGGGTCTATACCCTAAGGACGAGCAGTGTGCCTTGCCAGGAGCCCTGTAAGGGATGAACACTGATGAATCCAGCCAACCCCACATGACAAAAAGCAAAAAACCTCCTGCAGAGAGAAGGGAAGTGTAACTCTCGGCGGCAGAGCCAAGCGTTTCTCCCTGTTCCCTGGCTGCTCTCAGCAAACATCATCCGGCACCTCCCGGCCAGCCCGTGCCAGCCCCCCACCTCCTCAGGGACCAGGGAGAGGAGGATCCAGCCCCAATCCATGGGGCATCCTCCCCCAAACCACAGCAACACTCCCAGCCACCAGCACCGGGGCTTGCAGCCTTCATTAGCCACCCCTAATTATTTACAGCCGTAATGGAGGTAGTGACCTTGCACGGGAAAAAAAACCCACTTGAGCCTCATTCAAATTCAGACTTCCACCTCTATTAAACACTAACAGCTCTTGAGATGACAGACTCTGCACCACGCCTATGCAGCAATAAAATGCCTGTTTCTGAGCTGTTCACAGCATACATTTTACTCATCACGTGCTGCTCACAGGCAATGTGGGAACCAGCTCTCCACACCACCCCAGAAGAGGGGGGATTTTTGTCCAGATAAATGCTGCAGCACCCCAGGAGGGTAAATTCTGCGCCCCTCCGCCCTGCTCGAAGCGACAGCTTCTCAAAGCAGAGCTGGTGGCAGCCAGCTGAAACACGGCTCCTCTCCAGATGCCTTCCCAACAGCAGGCAGATCCGAAGGCACGGCTGCCTGGAGGCACAGCCCCAGCTGGCAGTGGCCAGGGCCCTTCTCTGTCTACAAGCATTTTTTTTAATGGCTCTTGGCATTCGGCCACATGCCACAGGAACACAGGTCCGGAGCAGAACCGAGGGGTCCGGCTAACCTAACTTTCATCTCTATCAGAGGACCGTAATTAATGCTTATTCAATATTTTCCTCCACCAAATTAAGGCTCGGGGATTTCCGAAGTCAGAGGTTGTGCCTGGGGCATCACACGTGGCACCTCACAGAGACCCCATGGTCAAGGCATTTGTTCAATCCTGTTCTGATCCCAGTGCTGGGCACGTGGCCTGCCCCTCCTCAGTGCTGTGCTGGTGGAAAGGCTTGCTGGGGATGGAGAGGAACCCCCAGCGGGTTCTTAAACCCACTGCACAGTAATTGCATCACATATTCTCAAACGGGTAACTGGTCCCTCTTCACCTTCACCGACCGCTGTCATCTCAGATGCCTCCATCTTTCCATAGAACCATAGAATTGTCTGGGTTGGAAAGGACCTTTAAGATTATCTAGTCCAACCTTCAACCTAACTGACAAAAACCATCACTAAACCATGACTCTAAGCACTGTCTACCCATGTTTTAAATGCCTCCAGGGATGGTGCCTCAATCACTTCCCTGGGCAGCCCATTCCAAGGCTCAATAACCCTTTCAGTGTAAAGATTTTTCCTAATATCCAATCTGAACCTCCCCTGGCACAACTTGGGGCCATTTCCTCTTGTCCTACTGCCTGTGATTTGGGAGAAGAGGCCAACTCCAATCTTTCTACACCCTCCTTTCAGGTAGTTGTAGAGGGCAACTAGATCTCATATAATAACCCCTCCCCACTCATCTCCCCACACCTGACATGCTGTTACAGACCTGTCCTGTCTCTCCCTCCACCACCTCCAGCCCAAGCTGATGGTCCCCCATCCACATGACCATCATCCCAGGGCTCTCCTTGCTGCTGGAACTGGTGGACGTCCCTGGGACAGAACCTTGTGGGGTGGCAGCATCGGCTGGGGCTACTCAGTCTGTGGGCTGGAGTGGCCACTTGCCATGGAGGTCAGCGTGGCTGTGTTCAGAGAACTTGGCAGCCACAGCAGAGACACCATCACCAGCGCTGGCAGCACCACGGAGCTGGACCAAGAGCACCGTGGAGAAGTGTTCAATTGTGAGATGGGTTGTTGATGAGAATCTATTACAGACACCAACCAGACAGAGGAACAGGATGAGCGGCTCCTTAAATACCTACCTATAATGAGTAGCGAGAAAAAAGTGCTCTATCATGGATGATTGCAATCTCAGGGACATTTGCTTGGCGCTTTTAAAAATTAAAGATAATAACTTTCTAACAGAAACAATATTGCTGTCACCTTGGGGAAATTCTCTGCTTGGCCTCACTCAGAAGGACTGAGAGGAGCTGAAAGCAGGGGAAGAGCTGGTGGCTGTCCAGGGGCAGCTGCTTCCAGCCAATTTAATGCCTTTGGTACAAACAGGCTTGGCTCAGCAGAGCCAAAAGCAACCATGGATAAAAGCAGTTGGGGGGAAGATGTAAACGCAGAAGAATGAGTGTTGCTCAGGAGCGAGGGCAAAGTGCTGTCCTGGTGCCCCAAGGCCTGCCAAGAGGGGAACTGAGAATTGCAATTAAAACAATTAAAAATCAGGACTTTTTGTATTGCAAATAGCGGTTAGGACACACACGTGGCTGATAAGAGAAGCTAATGGGATCAGTTAAAATAAACCTGCAATCAAAAGGCTTAAGCAAAACCAGGAGGAATTCTTTAGTCACGTTAGAAGAAAGGAGCTTTACTGCTGATGTAAATCACTACCAGATCATGACCGTGCAACTGTCAGTCATGAAGCAGAAGTGACACACAATTATTTATTCATCAGATACTTCTGTTCTGTACTTGGAGACAAATAGGCTCCTGTATTCCGCCAGGAGTTAGGGAGGCTGCTAAACAGCGACTATTAAGTGTAAACATGAAATTGGTAGGACCAGAGAACTTTCTCCCAAGAGCGTTCAGAGAATAGGCTGAGAAGTTTTCTGAAGATCTAAAATGGAGTTTAATAAATCTTGGCATTCTGTTGAGTTTGGGGAAGAGAAGACAAGAGAAGCTGTTTTAATATTTAATCAGGCTGTGCCATGAGCTATGGAGATGGGCAGCAGTAGGAGCTGTGTCCCCCAGCATCGCCTGTGGGTTAGCTGAGGTGGGCAGCAGTGGAGAGGAACCAGGGGATGTGATAAATGGCAAATAGGCTGGCAGAAAATAGATTTATCAAACTTCATAATTTTTTCTTGATGTGGTTACAAATTTGGTTGATAAAGGAAATCAGTAATGTAATGCATTTAGAGTTCCACAAGGAATTTGATTTAGGTCTCCTGAAAAAGTGAAGGACCGGTATTGTGCAGAATCAACAGCGCTTTATTAAAGGGACTGGGAGGCAGATTGCAGAGATCATACATTGTCATCCCATGGGATATTTCTACACGGGACAGCCTGTTACCAGAAGAGTGTTGAGCTATAACAACGTCTTTATCAAGAGTATTAAAGAAAACATTAAATGATTGTCGGTAAGAGAGGAAACCAGCAGAGATTATTCCTTATGTTCAAAGTAAATTAGAGGGGTTCATTTCTTTTCCCAGTACAACAGCTGGCCTAGGGACACAGTGGGTTCACCCTCAGCTACAGCCTCCAGGACCAAGCCGAGCAGGAGTTGCAGGTCAGGTGTACAAATGGCTCAGCAGGGTCCTCTGGGCTGTAGGAGTCAGCTGACAATATTAGGTTTTAATCTAGGGAGGATCCCCCTGAAAACAAGACCAAAAAAACACAAGTAGAGTGCTCCAGGTTTGGCCAGGAGGAATTACCATCTTGGTGAAGGTTGTCTTGATGCTGCTGTGGGGGACAGGAGAGTGGGGGGATCGGGACAGTTCAGAGCATGAGAGCTCAGCTGAGGAACGGCTCTGTGTCCCTGCATCCTCACTCAGCCACAGGCAGACGTGTCCTCTACAAACCACCCCATGTCCTCTGCAAACCACCCCGTGTCCCCTCCCAGCTGAGGACGCCCCAGAGGGACAGCAGGACACCGTGCATCCTCTGGTCCTCCAGAAATGACAGAGCACTTTAGTCTGATGAGGGAAATGACGGAGGAAAGGAAAAGTACCACATTGCCTTAAAATACGGTATTTCAAGCAGGCTTGGCTGAATCCTCCTGCTACTTCTGCCTGTTTCAGCTCCACACGATGCTGTGGAGCCAATCCCAATCTATACCACACAGCAGGGAGGAAAAGGAGGCTCCCTGCATTTAATGATGCTGAATTTAATTAAGTTTGATGAAAACCAAAGTTCTTTTACTTGCCTAAACCCAACAGAAGCCTTAGTAGCTATTTCTCAACCTCAGCTCCCTCCCTGAAGTTCTGTGCAATTCTCTGCCTTTCATATAAAGAAGTCACAGAGGAAAACAACTGGCAATAAGCAGCCACAGGGGACACGCACTTGACAAACACTGGTCACGTTTGAGCAGGAAGTACAAGAGGACACCCACTAAGTATTTGCATATTGTAAAATACTAATGATAATTAGCATTATTCAAGCACACTGCCATTTAAAACCGAGGCTATCCTAGCACAGCAGTCTGGGAACGCCTGCCCGGGCTCCAGATATTGAGTCAACCACTAATTTGTGTTTTCCAACGTGGGTGTCTCTACCATAGGTCTGCAGTGGCTTCATTCAAGATTTATCCACTCTCGCCCGTGGGCTTTGGACTCTCACGTGGTGCGAGAGGCTCCCACGCAGGCGCTGCGCGCGTGTGACTGACAGGGGTTTCAAGAGCATCTGCGACGGAGCGTGCACCCAGCGCTCACCTCGGTGGCACTAATAATCTGCCACACACCCTCGGGGACACGAGCCGCCGGCGCTCGCCACTTAATTCCTCCGCCGTTCCACACATTAAACCCCCGTTAGAGGCGGAAAGTTCAAGGCCGAGGCGCTTCCCGAGGGGCAGAGAGCGCTGCTCAGTGTTAAAAGCATCTTCTGCACCACAGCAGAAACGGCCCTCTCGCCCGACTGCGTTCATTCCCAGGCACGGGATGATAAAGTGCAACCTAGGTCTGGTTTTCGAGCTAGATACGAGGAGTGCACAGAGATTACAGACACGGTGAGGCCCTCCCGGCAGGAATCAGACAGGACCTGCTGCACAAAAAAGTGCTGGGTGCGGGGGCTCAGCACCCAGTGCTCCCCTGGCGCTGGGCGCGCTGGTGGAAGAGCGGCTGCAGCAGCGACCCTCAGCTCCGGGGGGACGTCAGTCCCCGCTGCAGCTCTGTCCTTCCTCCACAGGGAATGTGCCTCAGCCCTGCACAGCTCGGCTGGGTGAAATTTTCCTTTCCCAGAATCGCATCAATTCACAGCCTGTGAGGCACCACTGTGCTTCTCCAGCAAAATCCAGGAGGGTGATGAGCAGCCCCACTGCATCCACCCCCCCGCCCAGCACCATCCCATCCCCAAGTGCTCACCCCGAGCACCGCCTGGGACCCTCCTTGTCTGGCCACTGACTGGGTGCTGCGTGCCCACCAGCAGCCCCCATTGCCCACCCGCACTGGTAGGCACATGCAAGGGATGAAGGAGCCTGTGCCCAGCACGAGGCCTCGCTTGTGCCACGGGCACAGCCGAGCAGCAGTGGCACAGCACTGTGCAGAGCCACCCCGCTCCTGCTGGGGGACCACCAGCCCAGGGGGACAATGTGCAGCAGGGAGTGACGACCCCACATCGTGCATGTGCCCCGCTGCTCCCACTCAGGGCAAGAGACTGTGATTCAGCTCTCAGGTCTGGCATGGCACCGTTAAGCCCTTTCCTGAGTGTGCTGTGCCCAGGAGACTAAGGCCTCACTGGCTCCTTCCAAAGCAGTGATTTATGGCAGTGAGGGAAACGTAAAACACTCGCTGGAAAAAAAAAAAAATATAGCTAGCAAACCCAAGAATTTTGGAAATTACTCATGCCTCCAGCAATCCCATCTTTCACAGCCCTGGCTGCTGCCTCCTCGGCTCCCTCAGCCCAAGAGAGGAGACAGATTATCTCAAATTATTTATTATGGAATTAGAGCATGATCCAAACCCTCCTTGAATCAATAAGAAAGCTCCGACTGACTTCACTGGGTTTAGGACCAAGCACCGGGAACAGACAGGGTATTTCTGCATCCATGGCCGTGACTCACCGAGAACTTTCCAATGTGGAGGGAGCAGCTCGGCCACCACGGCTCACTTGCCCCCATCATCAGAGCTGTCGCTCCTGGGTTGGGGAATCCTGATGCCCCTGGGGCAGGACAGTGGGGCAGGTCCCCCCCAAGTACACAGGACACCAACTACTGCCGCTAATTTCAAAAGTTACAGCCTAGTGTGATTCCATCAGCCATTTTTCTGCTGTGCAGGTACCAGCACCTGGCTCCATTCAAGCTCACGTTTAAGCACAGCCTGTTGTTGCTCATAGAAATCTCAACCAGTAGCTCTGGGTCGAAAATTGCCCCCCAAAACGTGCCCTGTGCTGCAGGAGGGCAGGAGCTGCTGTGGCCTCCGTGGCCGGGTGCTGCTGCAGGAGTGATGCAACGGGGTGAAGCAGTAAGCCCTGTCGTGGGGCAGCCGTGGAGCAGCAGCCCAGCCGTGGGGCAGCCAAGGCAGGCTGTGGGGGAGCAGTCCCCGAGGGACAAGCTGCAGTGGGGCAGCAGCAGCTGAACACCTCTGTGCTGTTCAGAGGGGAAGAGCTGACCCTGATGGTGGGGCTTGGCTGTGAAACCGCCGGGTGGGTGCGATGGGTTTCCCCGTGGAGGGGACGCGGTGCCTGCGGAGCCTGGGGGAGACAGGGAGGCTGAGGGGCTTTGCTTGCGGAGCGACTCCCATGAAAACAGCCCCCGGGGCCGGGAGAGGGACCTGTGGCCTCTCATCCTGAAGCTCTCCCGTCTCCCCGATAGCAGGCACACGCACCGCGCTGCCGGCAGGATGCACAGCGCCTCTACCCACGGACGCGCCGGTCCCCGGGCACGGGGGGACCCCAGCACCCCGCTACCGCACCCGGGGCCCGGCTCCACCCGCACCCCGCGTCCTGCGTGCGGCAGCAGCCACCCGTGAAGTTTCACCCTCGCCCGCGGCGGTGCCACCGGCGCCGTGCCCGGGGAGAGGAGGGCGGTGGGGCCGGGTGGGATGGGATGGGTTGAATTGGGATGCTCCGCTCGCCGGCCGCGGGTGCCCGGGGCTTTGGGGTGGGGGGGTCCCGGGATGTCCTCGCCCTCCCCCAAACTTTTGGGGCGAGGAGTGGGGAGTGTGTGTGTGTGGGGGGGGGGTGTCGGAAGTGGGGGTCAGCGGGGCGGTGGGTACCTTCCAGGCAGCACGTCCTCCAGAGCCCCGAGTGGGTCATCACCTCCTCGTTCTTGCGGCTCGTGTCGTTGTCGCTGGTGGACTTAGTCCTGCACACGCCGCGCGAGTAGAGCCAGTAGTCGGTGCCCACGGCGATGGTCATCAGGCTGAAGGCTGCGAAGGCTCCCACCGTGGTGATGAGCATCTGGACGCCTCTGTCACACATCCTCATGCTGCTTCATCCTACGGCGGCGGCTCGCAGGGGAAGGGCCGGCGCCGCCGCCCGCCGCCGCGCTCCGCGCTCGGCGCCTCATGCCCCCGCGGCCCGCGGCGAGCCGGGCCCCCCCGGCGGCGGCGGCGGCAGCAACGGCAGCAGCGGCGCTGAACGGGGCCACCGAGCCCCCGGTCGCCCGGCCGGCATGGCCCGAGCGGCGGCGCGGAGCGGCTCCGCCGTGCGCCCGCGGCGGGAGCGCGGCGCCTCTTCCCGGCGCCTCCCCCGCGCCGCCCGGCCAAGGCATCCGCGGGGGGCGGCGGGGGCGGGGGGCAGCGGAGGGCGGGCCGCGGGGGGGGGGCCGCCCCGCTTGGAAACCACCCCCCTCTCGGCCGGCAAGCGGGGGCACCGCCCGGGGACGGGGACTGTCCCGGGGGAGGGGAAAGGGGGGACCGGGACGGGGAGCCCACCCTGGGATGCCGGGACCGGGTGTGGAACTGCCCCGGGGTAGGGGTGCGGGACCAGGCAAGGGACCCCCACCCCGGGGGGATCGGGACTGTGACGGCCCCGGGGGAGCGAGACCGGGCGGGGGAGCCCACCCCGGGATGCCGGCACCACCCCGATGGTGCCGGGCAGACACTCGTCCCACACCCCGGTACGGGGCAGCTCGGCTCCCCGATCCCTACCGGGAGCCATGGAGCGCGATCTGCCCCGGCACTGGAGCTGCTGCCCCGGGGACTGGGCTCCGAGAACCGGCTGGTGGCGAGGGGCCGCAAACCGACACAGCCCCGGACATCAGCAGACCCGGGGCGGGGGGGCGGGGGGGGGGGTTACAGCACCAGCGGCACCGGCGGATGCCCCAGCACCGGCCCACGCTGACCCGGAGCCCGCAGACACCCGTTTTTGTCACCTGCCCGAGTGACAGACCAGAGCCAACGCAGGTGCCAGCAGGCAGATGCTGTACCTCGGGGTGTTTTCCACATCAAGCTCCTTAATTGTTTGCCACCAGTTAAACCCCTCACCCTCTCTCTCTCTCTCTCTCTGCATCTCTCTGCTGTCTCCTCATCTCTCTCAAAAAATATTTTTGCAGCCATTTGGATGAGTTTGTGACTCATGCGACCTTTCGAATAAGCCCTATAATATACCCACCTCTAAAATTAATAGCTTTTTAAGGGGTCCGGGTGAGAAAGGGAAGCATATGATTTACCCAACAGTGTGTACTTCCACAGTTCTCATTTGTATGCACTCACATGTAAATACTAGTTATTTACTCCCAAAATGCAAACAGAAAATTATGAAGGTTACAAAAAAAAAAAATAAATAATTCAGGTCCTGAGAAATTAAGAAGTGTGAAAATTAAGTAGCCTCCTCAACCTTAAATCACTTTCTTTGTGCATACTCATCAGGCAGGGCATGCTAATTGCAATGCTGTGCTACTTCTTCCCCAGCTCCAGCAGCTGCCCAGCTGTGGATCACCCTGATTTATTCCCCTGCTTCGTTATGGGCGCTTTACCGGGGTTACTGCCTCTCTTCAGAGCTCAAGCTGGAGGCAGAGGCGGATGCACAGCACCAGTTCTTGCTTCTCCAGCATTTCCACCTGGAAAGCTGCAGTGCTTGCTGGGCTGGGGGGTGGACCACCCTCTCTGATGAGGGTGAGGATGGAGACTCGGGGATTGTGGTCTGAAGCTGAATCATGGGACTTTTTTGTTTTGTTTTTCTGGCAGTTTTTGGAGGAGGTTTTTATAGTCGCCCAGTTTCTGTGACTGGCATGGGCAGTGGCACAGGATGGTCACAGGTCACAGGCTGGATGCCAAGGTGAGCCCCATGCGTGGCTGTTCTGGGATGCTGCTCCTGAGCGATCGGCTGGGGACCACGCAGGTAGCTCCGGGTAAGGTGCTTCTTCAGGACATCTGCCTCAGCCGTGGCATTAAGCTTCCTCATCCTGCCACCCCCAGCGCTCCCACCGCCTGTCACCCAGCTCCCGCGGCGCGTGGGGCAGAGCCTGACACCGGCACCCGGCCCGGCCCCCATCCTGAGCAGAGGCAGGCGTCCCGGGGGGGAGGAGGCAGCAAAGATATCTCACACCTACAGCGAAGGGGCTGCAAATTGCATTCTGAGTGGGGGATTTTGCAGCCTTAATTGTGTTATTTTAACATAGTGTGTGTAGGTGTGTGCAGAGTGCACATGTACCGTTTCCTAGGCTTTTAAACAAAGCGAGCTCAAACAGAATCAAAGTCCATGTTGGATCACGTTGGCCCTTGGACGGGCTGGTGGCAGGGGCACCCCTCGCCAAGCCCTGTACCCCTCTTACTGCTTGTTGCATGGAGTAGCCATTCCTAGGAGTAAGCCCGGAGCTCTGCCACCCCAGGGGACATGCAGAGGGTTCACTAAGATGAGCCATCAACAAGAATTTGGGGACCTTGCCACCCCGCTTCGCAGCTCAGACTCTGTGCAGAGCAGTGTGCTTGGCCGGTCACAGCCTGGCATCCTGCCCTGTGCAGCCTGGGCTCCTCCAGCTCCAGGCCCAGTCACCCTTTGCTATTCACTCCTTTATCCATCATCACCTCCTGCTCACTGACCTGGACCCTTCTGAGTGGGGCAAAGTAGAAACAAAGAGCAGAAACCAACTCATGCTGCAAAAACTGTACAACTTGTGGAAAAAAAAAAAAAAGCTGTCCTTGCAGGCAAAAAAGTCATAAACTGAGATCTGTTAGGCTTTGTCCTTCCAAATCCAGCGATGAAAGCTCTGCTGCATTTAAATTGGCAAAGTGACAAAAAGTAAGTAGTCAGAAATAATCCCTAGCCGGATTAGGTTTTTTCCTTGAAGGAAGAGAGGCTCTGACACAAGGCAAGTTGAGGTCATTAGCAATGCAGTGAGATGGTGAGCTTCAGCCTCACCTAGTCTTCACTTCATTTCCCTGCTCCTGAGGGCTGCAAGGGGGATATGGACTCCAGAGCCTCTGGCACATGTGTTCATCCTTCCCCACTCCTACGAGGGGATTATTTATATCTGCACATGCTTTGGAAATGCTGGTTGCAAGCTGGCTCTAACAGGACTCCAGTGGCAAGGCTGGTGTGTCCTTCCATAATGTGCTAATGTGTTCAGGGAGGTTCTCCTAGACGTGACACAAGTGAGTAATGCCATACGTGCCACCAGCCCAAGTGCATGTGGCACAAACCAGCTCTCTCGGTGTGAGGATGTGTGGTTCCTACCAGCTCTGTAGCTCCCCGCTGGACTTCTGACAGTTTAGTAGCAATAAAAGCAGCAGGGGAGAAAAACAGAAATCCATCCTTATTAAGACTCTCTACTAAAGGAAGATGGAGAGGGAGCACAGGGGTGGTCAGGCATGGGCTAGCACACAGCCTCTGGGGGGACCCAGGAGAAGGTGCTTACAGAAGCTGCACGTGAATGGCCACCTTGCTCTGCCCACACTCCTGCCTTCACACGTACCTGCTGCACACACTGCCCTGCCCCTCCATCACCTCCCCTTTTATTCCCTCTCTACTGATACACTGGGTAGATAGAATCACAGAATGGTTAGAGTTGGAAGGGACCTTAATATCATCAAGTTCCAACCCCCCTGCCCTGGGCAGGGACACCTCCCACCAGACCAGGTTGCCTAAAGCCCCATCCAGCCTGGCCTTGAACCCCTCCAGGGATGTTCCACAGCTTCTCTGGGCAACCTGTTCCAGTGTCTCACCACCCTCACTGTAAAGAATTTCTTTCTAATATCTAATCTAAATCTTCCCTCTTCCAATTTAAAACCATTACCCCTTGTCCTATCAAATAAATATAACAAGATATAAAGATAAAACAAGTCCAGGAGAGGGAAGGGGATGACATGGGATGGATGCCACAGGGCTCCCCCAGATGCTCTGAGGGTACAGGGTGTTGGGTGCAGTTCAGCAGTTCCCCACCTCACCAGCCCCACCAGGAACGGCCTGATCCTGGGCTGCAGGAGGGAAGGTGAGGGAATCCCTTCCCCAAGGTCATACAAAGACCACGGAACGTTTCTGCGTGGGATGGGTGGGAAAGGAGGAAGATTATCAAAGGGATTCTATGAGGCAGTGGCACCACAGAAGTAATAAAAGAACAAATAGCTGTAGATTAAAAGATATTTTGCAGTCTGAGTCCAGCCGGACCATGCTGAGCCACCATAAAAGGTTTGCTGCTGCTCCGACCCACTGCAATTTAATTGATTTGATTTAAATTCTTTGAAGAAGAAGTGGATAACGAATAATGAGGCAAAACAGGATTGTAATGCAAATGAAAGAGATGAAAGATGGCTTCAGGGAGATGGCTCTTGAAGGTCAGAGTCTAACGCAAAGCTGCTTCTGGTCACTCATTCAAACATTAATGAGGCTGTGTTCCTCCTGATGCCTTTGATGGATGGAGGGACGGCTCGGGAGGCAAATGCTGTGCTGATGCCTGGTCTTTATTGTCCTCGCTCCAAGCGGGTCATCCCCTCGCAGGGGTGGGGAGGATTTTACCTGACGTGTTGTGGGGACTCGGGTTTTTGCTGCCCACGTTCCACTGGGTAAGGAGACTTCTTAATCGGGTTTTTCCAGATACTCCAATGGAGACTCTAACTTCAGAATTAATTAACTTCACTATCAAAAGCTGAGTCATTTGTCACAATGGTTTTGTCATTAGCACCCATAATTAAGGAAAGTGTCACAAAACCAAATGTTTCACTTGCACAAGCCAGAATAACTGAAGCTCGGAAGTATTTCTGACACGCTGGGAATGGGCAAATCAGCAGAGCTGGGGAGGGGCTCGACCAGACACCCCGAAACCAGGGCTGCAGGAGACCTTCCGGGCATGTCCCCATAGAGCACCCCATCCTACAGCTCACCCTGCCCCATGGCCAGGGGCTGTGGGGGAGCAGCAGAGAGGCAGCAGTGCCAGCAGCAGGGGTTGCTGCTTGGGGAGCAGGGGGACAGACAGGGACTGTCCAGCCCGGAGCAGAGATGCTGGGTTACGAGGGCAGTGCCGGGGCCAGTCAGTTTTCCCACCCCCACACAGATCCCCAGTGGCCACCAGCCACCCCACGTGGGAGAGACAAGGACTTCTTCTTGCTGAAGGCTTAGCTGAAATCCCCAAAGGGAGAAGGAGATGCCCTTCCTAACATGCTCACCAGCTTTCACGAGGGCACTTCCTGAAAAAGCAAATTTCCTCGATGGAGAAAAGCAGGTCTGTGCTGTGCAGCTTTCCGTGCAAGTGAGCAGAAAGCTGCATAATGGTGTGCTCGGCCAGGAAATCCTTCACAGCTCCATTAGGGGCATGTGCTGACGCTGTGGGATGCTTCTCCACTGTCCCCAAGCTGCAGTGGCAGGGTGACACCATACATGTACTCACAGAGGGTCTGCCTGCCATCCCACCTCCCCAACACCAGGGCTCACCTTCCCCCACAGCCCTGTATGAGTTATAGGGACTGGGAACCAGCATTCACTGGGTGATAGGACGAGCATCGTCTTAATTAGCAATTAACTGAAGATCCAAACAACCAACACCTTCCCCCTCCCTTGGTCTATGTTGTATCTTTAAGTGCAGTCACAGCCGCAGGTTTCCAGCCCGGGACCTGTATCCAGGCAGGCTCCATTTGCTGATGTTCCCCACCTCTACGGATACATCTTTCTTCTCCAGAAAAGCTGTGACACCTCAGTGTTTGCTGCTGTACCAGGGCTCAGTGGGTCCCCTCCAGCTGACCAGCAGCCAGAACCAGCTGCTGATAGCTGGGATTCCAGAGCTCTCCCCCTGCACACCACCGGAGTCACGTGGGAAAAGGAAGTCAAGCTCTCAGGGTTTCTTTAAAATTATATATTTTATTTTTTCATACATGCAGCAAATAGAATAAAGAGTATATGCCCATCTAAAAGGAGGTCTTTATGAGAATCTTTTGACAACACACAGCAGGTAGTCTAGGATGTAGAAAAGTCATCAAATACTTGCAGGTGAAATCAAATTCACAAACACAAACTGTTCAACAATAAACATTTTCTTTTTTTTCTTTTTTTCATTTTCTTTTTCCTTGTTTTAATTGCCACTTTGAACGTGATCAGAAATAAACAGCTTGGATGACACTTCCATGCATGGAGCAAGATGCTTGTTCCTTCTGCTGCTGCTGCAGGAGCAGCCGCTCACCTGCTTCTGCAACAGCAGAGAAGCTGCAGCACTTTTAAGTAGGAGTTAGGTCCACCCTCTAGATGTAAGCCCAACCCTTTGAACAGTTAGATCATCACACCCTGTGCTAGAAACCACCCTAGTTCTTCACCTGTATCATAGCTCCTGGGATTCACAATCATCACAGCCTATCTACTGCCCAGAACACTTGCTCATCTTCCCATCTTTGAGACTACCTTTGTGGGTTGGCCACTATGCAAACTTGCATTTATTTATTAAATGGATCAATAACTCCTTTGGTGATGGCTCTCTTATCATGAGAAGGCTGCTCAGAAGTCCATCCAGGGGAGACGAGAGCAGCAGCAGCAGCAGGTTCCCTTTGCCATGTGCAAATGGCATTGCACTGAGGCAGTCCCTTGGCACCCACTGACCCAGAGCAGCTACTTTTGGGTCACTGGCAGCTCTGGCACCGACAAACCCTGACCTGCTGTGTAATGGCTGGGTGTCGAGACCAGCTGTGTCCACAACAGCCATGTGCAGCTGCAGGACAGCAGAGTCAGAGCGGGACAGGGTTTCCAGTCCCCCCTCACCTGCTACAGCCCCACAGCCCCAGCTCTGCCCCTGCCTTCAGGCAGGTCCCTGCTCAGGCTCTCCCCCTTTCCCTTTGTTCCTCTGCTGTCCCCAAGCTCTCCAGCAGCACTCCATCACTGAAGGCACCCCCACCACTCCCCAGCTCAAGCTGGGCTGTGCTTTAGACCTGGAATGAAGAAGGCCTGGAGAAACAGCCAGAGTTCTCCATCCTTTTCTTTGGCAAACTGTCCAAGTGAAAGACTAGGGCACACCAGCATTTGCAGCCTGAACATCCCTGCAGACAGGAATGGGGATCTGTACCAAGGCACCCTGGCGTATTTCCAAATACTGGTGCTGGGAAATAAATCCTTAGCCAGTGGGTAAATGCAAGCAGCTATTTCTTCACCTCCAGAAATCTCCTGCCCCATCTCTTCTTCACACAGCATCCTGTCTCCTTTGCAAAGCCTGTGCTTTGCTGCAGGAGCCACGCAGGTTCTGCTGCCCACCAGCTGCACGGGGACCAACACAGCCCCTGATGGGGGGAATGTCTAATCCATCCTGCCCTACCAGGAAACCACCTGAGGACCCTGAACTCTACTTACCTGCAGTGTTCAGGTGTAATCCAGCCCCGGAGGGGAGAAGAGTGAGGACTTGCCATTCTTTCTGGAGGGGGTGACTATGTCCTGCTTCCCCAGTTCCTTCCCCTGCCTCATCCCAGGAGATGCAGGGCTCTGGGTCCTTCCCTGCCAGTGCTGGACCCCACTGCCCACCACCCTGCAGCCAAGCTGCTCAGTGTGGGACACCCTTGAAGCTGAACCCCCTTCCAGCAGACAGGCAAGGGGTCAGGGTGCATCTCACAAGCCCTGGGGGATTTTTCTCTCCTCTGTAGCTGCAGACTGAGATGTCTCCTCTTTCCCTCCCCGAGCACCCTTCTCCTGCCTCACCTGCTGCTTGCTCACACTGTCCCCTTGTCCCCTGGCGCCGCACTGCTGTACACAGCGGTGGGTGCACTGTGTCCTGGCAGCATGCTCGTATCATTTTATTGGGCTTTATCCGTGCATCAGAGCACCCAGGGACTGACTAACAGGGCCCTCCTGGAGCCTCTCAGCTCTGAGCATCTTCCTGAAGCACTGTTTTCCCCATCCAACAGTGAAGATTAAATCATCAAATTACAGCAAACAGTGAGTCAACCACTGTCACTCTGCCCTTCCTTGGAAGAGTTCGTACAAATCCCAATGTCTGAGCAGGGCCAGACATATTCCATTTTACATTTCTCCACAGAAGAAACAGGTCATCTGGAAATAAACCTTGAAATGAGAGTTTTGCAAGTAGCAGAATGGACAACGTCAGAAACGCTCAAGGGAGGCATCCTGCACTTTGCCAAGCTCTCCCTGGAGCATGGAACGTAACCCTGCAGATCCCGAAGATGCCACCAAAGATGCTTGGTGGCACAGCAGAACACGGCCATGTGCCAGCCCAGCTTCCCACGGGGACCCGTCCGAGGCTGCCCAGCTCGCTCGGTGGTTCAGCAATGCCTGCTCCATGCAGAAGTGTCACCCCGACACGTACAAGTCCCAAACAGAAAAGACGTAACTCCCCCCTCCCCAGCAGCCCCTACGTGTAACGCCGGCCCCGGGGTGTCCCCTGGCACCGGAGACCTTACAGCAGCATCCTGGCCAGCCCCTGGGAGCAGCTTCAGAGCTGAAGATAGGGAAATTAAACACATTCACCACTGAAGTAATACTGATTCTGCAGCAACAGGTTTGGAAGTTACAGGAACGTACATGCTCTGAACATCAGCTGTGGTCTGCAGAGGATGGTGAGACGTCTTCTGAAACATGTGCTGGAGTTACGAGAACACCCATCAGAAACCAGCCCGTGCTCGAGGCTTCCCTGGGCTCTGCCCGATGCAGTGTGTCTCATAAACCCTCTTGTCAATCTGGCACAATTTGCAGTTTTTCTGGGGTTTGGTTTTGTTTCCTCCAGCCCAGGTCCGTACCTGAGACCATGGACTCACAGCTCACATCCCCTGCACGCACAGGGCACTGCCTGCCTGTGATTTAATAACGGGACAAGGACACCCGGCCGCCTGCTCCCGGGCAGGCGGGACATCAGCTTTAGCTGCTAGCAGCTAAGTGAATCATTAAAAGAAGAAAATTTCAAAAGGTAAAGTTTGATGTTTATAAAAGATCTACAAACCAGAATTTCCTTTATAGGATTCCTCGTGATTCATAAAATTCCACCCCCATTTCCCCCTATAGGCATGGAATAATGTGTATTTACATTAGAACTGGTAGTGGTTCAGAAAATATACATATGGGGTTGTTTGGATTTTTTTTTTTTTTCCATTTGGTATGGAATAAGAGAGGGTTAAGAGCCGGTGACTCAAAGGATGCTCACACTCGGGGCTCACCCTGCTGTGAACCCAACAGCAAGGGAGAGTTGCCCCCCAGCCACCGATGGGCAGCTCCTGCCTGCCCCTGCCCTCCTGCTGCAGGCACAGCACAGCTCTGCCTTACAGACAGCTGCTGGAATTGTCTCTTCCCATTCAGAATTTTTGCAATGATGCAGAAGGTCCTGGGCTGCTAAATAAAACCCCCAGGAATTTTGGCTGAGATCAGGTAAATCAAGATGCCTGTAAAATTCATGGGGTTTGAGCCTTTAAGATAATAGCAGAGGGTGTAAAGTAGAAAAGTTACCTTTATAAATAGCCCTCAGTACAGCCCTTTTGTAGCGGGCATATTTTCAGTTGGTAAATTGTAAACTGAGAATATAAATGTGTTTTGTTTTGGTAGAACATTAATATCCTTTACAGAGCTGTTAAATTTCGCCAGTGTCTGTGAAAAAAACAGGAGAAAGATTTATGAGAGCGCTGATAGAGTGTATCAAAACTGCAAACTGTTCCAGATGTTAAAAAAAAACCCAAACAAACTAAACAAAAAAAATTCCCACCTTTCACTTAGAAAAAGATTTGCTCTGATTTACAAGAATTGGCATGGAATTCGTTTGGAGTCTTAATGCCTGAGTGTAGGAAAGGCCGTATGGCGAGGCGCAGGCTGGCGGGAGGCGAGGGAGGAAGACGGCTTCGGTGAGCCAGGCTGACGGTATATACAATGCCTTTAAAAATATAGGTCTATAAGCAGACTTTTCCACACTGATCAAATGTATCCATGTCTTGAACAAAAGGCTCCTCTAAGACAAGCTCACAGTCATCGCAAGCTTCAGCACAACGGTTTAAGATATCAACCATGCTTAGCATTCAACAGAAACGCTTTGTGGGTAGCTAGGGTCACTGGAATCTCAGCATCCGATTTCAAAAATTACAAAGACTGTAGCAATTTGGTATATTTCTCTTTAAAAACTCTATTAGTCACCACCAACTATAGTTCCTAGAAGTATTACTGACTGTTAACTCGAACCCCAAAACACCTCCAGCTAGGGAAACCAAGCTAGCGAGTGACACAGACATAGGAAGGCCTCCTAAAACAAGCGGTCGGCGTGTTTTCGCATGAGGGTATGTATGTCTGCACTGCTAATCCCGGAAGACTAGTGTCGGTATGTACAAGGCGATCTGGAGTTTCGGACAGCGAGGAGAGGGCGGGCGGCGGCGCCGCGACTACACGTTAATGACAAACTCGGGGTTAGTGTAGGAGAATCCAGCAAACTCGTTCTGGTCCAAGTTCATGATGAAGAGTTTGTCCGTGGGCGTGAGCTCCACCGGCTGCCGGGTGAACTCTTTGTCGAAGTTGGAAGTGTCTCGTTTGTCTTTCTGTTAAACGGAAAGCACAAGAGTTAAACCCGGTTAAAGGGGGGGAGCGCGAGCGAGAGAGCGGTGGCAGCACCCAAGGGTGGGTGGCTCTGCTGTCCCTGGGCATCGTTCCTCAGCGCTCCAGATCTCCACACCGCTTCCTAAAGCCACCGCTGCCGAGGAGCACACCCCCAGACAGGCTGCGGCAGCCCCTGGCCAAACAGAAGCAACCCCACACCGTGGGCAAACAGACAAGAACACCAGAGGAACACCTTGAAACACACAACCAGACAGTAAAGGGATGGAATGAGAGCACGGGGTGTCGGGGAGGGCTGCGGCGCTCCCGGGTCGAGGGTCCCTCCTCTCCTGGCCGCTGCGAGAGAGAGAGAGCATCAGAGCAGTTCCTCAGCATGCAAAGCCATCACTGCAACCACAGCCGCGACACACGGGAGGAAGGAGCCTGGAGGAAGCAACACGCCTCGAAATGGAAGCAGGAATAGTCAATACCATTTCAAAATTTGCACAAAATAATCAGCTGTAAGAGCTCAGTTTGCTTTAAGCCTGTTTTTAAAAAAATAAAAAATAAAAAATGCTATGATATGGTATTGACCAGCCCAGCGTTTTATTGATCTGAGGATGTGATTTGCTCCAGGGTTGTATATAGAAAGTACACAGTAGTTCCAAACCTCGAAGAATGAAAATTCCACGTACGCAACCTCTTATCATTTTAATTTCATAAGAAGGACAACTTTGCAGCTACATCCAACCCCAAAAAAAAGAAGAAAGAAAAAAAAAATATCAAAAGAAAGTGATTGTCTCGATTAGCGCTGCTAACCTGCTACTGGCACTGCAGAGCCTGTCAGGCAGGAACGCTCGGGCCATTGTTATAAACGTGTGTGTGTATCAGAAATTGCCCAATTAAGGAATATTCTGGCTGCGGGAGGTGCTGGTGCCTTGGCTGAATGGAAAACCAGAGTAGTGAAGATACAATGGAAGAACCCAGGGTCCTCCAGCAGTAAAGACAGCCGGCGGAGGGATGCCCCGCTCCCCGTTCCCCAGCAGGGCAGCCCACGGGCTGGGAACCTGCTCTGCTTCGTCTCCTTAACAAAGGGAGCAGAGACAAAAGACTTTCCCCATCTCTTCTTCTGTGTCTTTATGTAGGAGCTGGAATGAGAGGGGAGCGCAGTTGCTCGCAGTCCTCTCCCAGTGCTTCCATCTCCCATCCCAGGCTGTGGGGCTGGGATGCTGCTGGGGGGTGATGGGTGGGAGACCCACAGCATCCCCCCGGGGCTGGATGAGCCTCATCGCAGAGCACTGCACTTTCCACCCCTTGTTTTTTTGGCTTTACTGGCAGGTGCAGCCACCCCCATGCCCTGACTCTGTGCTGGAGGTGACCTTCCTGAGGGGTAACTGTGGGAGATCCTGCCGTGCTCACTCCTGCTGATCCATCACCGGACACACAGGTGTCACCATCCATTGGAGGGACCACGCAGGACCCATCTGCATCCCTGCCCCACTCCTCCCTCCTGATATGGCCATCCTCCCTGCTGCTCTGCACTGATGGAACACCTGGTGGGCAACGTTGTGTCCTCATGGCAGTACTTCTAATCTCACCATCTGTCACTGTCCAGGAACGTTGGGACAGACCCATCAGTACCTTCACGCCTCAAGCAGGAGACAGCCAGAATATGGCAGGTGTCCTCCCTGCCCTCCTCCTGACAGCCTAGCCAGGCTGGGAGCACCACATCTCAACTGCAGCTGGATTGAACCTCTGGGGACGAGCCCTGATGCCAGCAGTGGACCAGGACCTCCATGGCTGCTTGGAGACTCCACTTGCTGCAGGAGGCATCCTGTTGGGACAGCTTCAGCCTTGGGGAAGGAAGACCAGAGAGGAAAGAGAAGCCAAGGACTGCTGAGAGAAGATGAGGTGGGAAGAAAAACAGGAGCTCCAGGATCAAAGAGAGAAAGGCCAGGAGAAGAGCCAGGACGTGGTTGTGCAGTCAAGCGAGGCTTTGAACGCTCAGGTGGTGCTCAGGGCACTGGTGTCCCAACCTGCTGGTGCCTGCAGGTCCCAGCCTGTCCCCGAGCAGGAGCTGGGTCTCTGCCTTCGCTTTTGGACAATGACACTCAGGAGGCGGCAGTGACCCCGGAGGACTCGTCTCCCCGACACAGAGGAGGAAGAAGGAGCAGATTTGGGGAGACAAGCAGGAGTGGGGAAGGGCAGACAGGGTGAAGGAGCCAACTTCAGGTGCAGAGTTCTGCCAGGCAAAGGGTGAAGAGGTTGAAATGCAAATGTAAGCCCACCTTGATGGAAGGCAGCATCCTCCTTGGGATGAGAGGCTGGCGTGGAGCGATGGAAGAGCAGAGGCACTGCCCTTTGCTGCGAAGAGGCTGTTATGAAGCTCTTCTCTTGCAGTCCCAGCATGTGCAGAAGGAAGGAGCTGACGATGGCACCAGGCTCCTGCTCCACTATCAGCGGGATGCTGAACCGACCAAACGGTTCCTGAAGGCCACATCCACCCAAACCAACGTGTGCCAAGACAACACCATCCTACTGAGCCGGAAGCTTCCTCCAAGCAGGAAGGTGTGAGATGCTGCAAAGGGGAATGAAATATCCACATTTGCTGCTGGTGCCAATGGCCACCACAGTTCACAGTCCTTCAGAGTGGCCTCTGCTGATGGCACCAGAGAGGGCAAATGCTCAGCCTGCAAGGCCTCAGGTGAGCAAAACCTCCTGCTGCTTTTTGGTGGCAGAAAGCTCTGGCAAAGGCTGTGATGTGCCTGGGAGGGGGCTCAGGGCAGCCCAGCTCCCCCTGCCCAGTGTCCTCCAGCAACTTCCCCCTCCCACACCTCCAGGGGCTGGGCAGGAAAGCCGTGAGCACAGCGAAGTGCAGCTTGCTGATTTCTTACCTTGAATTTTGTCTGAAATTGGTAACAATTTGGCCTCTGTCAAAGATGATGAATAGCCTGGGATCAGGTAGGGAACGGCTACACGGATCTGGTAAACAGAAAGAGGGGAAGGCAGGGGAAATTCAAGGCTGAAAATGCCTCCAGCAAAGGGCTAATTGACTCTGGAAGGTGACAAGGAGCACAGGAAGGATGGCGGGGCAGAGGCTACCACATGCCCAGGGCAGCATGCCTGCAGGGCACCTCTTGCCCCGAGCAGGACTTGTGCCTGGCCCCCAGAGGATGAGGATGGCCATCCTGCTTGGCCACTGCCTCTGAGCCCCTTCCCCGTGGCAGAGGAAGCTGGGGAGCAGCTGCTGCTGCTTGGTGCCTTTCGGAAGCATCCCGCAGCGCTCAGAACCGCAGTAATTCGGCAGAAGTAGCTTTCCAGAGACAGATGGGAAATTCTGCATGGGCTCCGGAGAAGGGAGGTTAACAGGAACCTGTAATCCCTCTTTAGCTGAAACTGCCAATTGCTTTTAACAACTGCTCCTCCGAGAGCGCCCGGGCAGGGCGATGAGTCACCGACACACGGCGCTGCCTCGCCGACAGCCTCTGCAGTCTCCAGAAATCCGAAGCGCATTCTGCAGTTGTCTCTGTTGAAGGCATTTTTAGAGATCCCCAAGAGGCAGAGCTCTGCTCGCCTCGGCAGGGCCATCCCGACACCTCAAACCATCCTTCCTCCAAGGGACACCGGGGAGAAACAACTCTTTTCCCTTGTTGATGGTCGAGCGAGCAGGGG
>BJBW01025144.1:0-12606 GCA_004320125.1 Scolopax mira
AGGACCCAGCACTTGGCCTTATTGAACCTCATTCCATTGACCTCAGCCCATTGATCCAGAATGACATATACATATATACACCATATAACTGGAATAATATCAAGCAGCCCCCCTAAATCTTTTTCTTACTTTATTTCCCAGGTCAAAATCTGGGCAGTTTCTCACTTTTTCAGAGTATGTCTCAGTTTCATAGCCAGATATTTAACATTATACAAGTTAGATACGAACTGACAGCTCTAGCAGTTGTCAAAGTTAGAAACAAAGAGAACCAGTAGCAACAAACTGAGTGATTTCAGTTGTTGTTTTTCAGTATTTTAAACTCATTATGAAGATTTGTCACAGTGGAGTGGAGAGCATTCAGTTAATGCAAAATAAATTAACTTCATTATTGGTAATATTTTAAATTCAGTATTGGTAATATTCTAATACGGTGTTGGCATTATAACACTTGCTATCATACATTGGAATTAAGTATGTTTGAAATGTTGGTGTAATTCACTTATGACAAACAAAAAAGGAGTATCTCTTCTGATATACTGCAGGTGTTGCAGCAAGCCCTTGAGCCTTTCATTTCCTTCAAACCCAGTTACAAACAAAGTAAACTTTCTAGGAAATAGAAGCATTGGTAAAGTGTTAATCTATTTCAAGCCTCAGGCTATTTGAAAAATCACAGATTTTCCACGTGTCTACAGAGCTAAGAATGAAACGAGAACTGTGCTGAAAATTCCATTTAGTGCACTGCCAGCAAAAAGAGCAGAAAGCACAAGCGCGCACATTTGCTATAAAGCATAACAGTGTGCTGTGTATTTGCAGTCCATTTTTTTCATAAATGAATCATTTTTGCATCAGGAAATTGTTCATTTTTTAAAATAACTAATAGTTATTGGAAAAAACATAGATCACTAAAGTTCCTAAATATAGATTTGAGAGACACATGGATGGAAAGGTGCGGGTACATGTAAAGAAATATTCAGATGACATATTACTCTAAGAGCTATTGAAATATTAAAAATTCCAATTAATGTCATTGTCATGGTGGTCAAAGATAGGAGCTTGTCCAGAGAGGCTGTGAAGTCTCCATCTTTAGAGATAATCAGATGTTGCCTGGACAAGATCATGACTGAACTGATTTAGTTGATTTTGAGTGGGGACTAGATGTAGATATCTCCAGAAGTAAATTACAGCATAAACAGTCTATGATTCTACTGTTCAATATCACTGAAATTAGTAGCTGTTAATATCCTCCAAGATACGTTGGAAAATAACATTTTACAGAAATTACAGAAACTTCGCCTGAAAAGATGGATGTTTGATGTTTTCAGCCAAAAGACAATCCATAACACTGCTGGGTGAACGTGTAAATTGAATCCTTACACTCTCCTTTTCATGTTCAATTTTTTTTACTGTATGATAATCTTCCTTTCTTGAGAGTTGAGGTCAAACAGTCACATGGCTACAGTGCCTCTTCAGAAATGAACCTATTTGCTAAGACTGGCTGAGAGGGAAGACAAAATGAGAAGACAATCCCACTGAGATACTGGCAACAGATAATACAGACATTAAGTACTGCTGGGTTTTTTTTTATATCCTTCCCCCTAATAAAATGCTCATTTGCAGCTGAAAACAATCCTTAACAAAAAAAAAAATTATAAAATTCAACTTGTCAGGTAATGAAAACTACTGTTTAAAGCACTTAGAGAGTTAAAACTATATTTCTCTTTTATGTGAATTTTTGGTCAGTCTTTTATCAATGTCACTGAATGTTCTTTAAAGCATTCAGTTATATTACACCAAAAGGGAGAATCTGCTGAAGCATACATTTTTTATAAAATGATGTTACTAGTCTATTGCCCCACAGCTCTATAAATGTATTTTTCTTCTTTCTTTTCCAGACATCTTTCTACAAAGGGAATATTTTCCTTTGGCTATAATTAACAATAGAATCTTTCACATCTTCCATCTTCTAGCATTTTCTTTGTTAGCAATCAGATCCAACTCCACAGGACCATGTTCCAAGAGCAAACTAGCTGGCCTGTCATTTGATACATTTTTCCCAAATTGAGACATTTTCACAACGATTTTAACACATTTCTGGTATTGATCTTATCTATTTCTTGCTGCCTTGATGACTCATCTCTTAGGGCTGTTAGAGGTGGAATGAAGGAAGATGTGACCTAAAAATAACCAAGAAAAAAAAAAAAAGACTAATTTTTAGCACTTCACCCCATTTGGTAACTGTGATAGCTTTTTTTCATGGAGATTTAAAGCATAGTCAGTTAATATAGTTTTTACTCTAGTGGTTCTATGCAAGGTAGTATGTGGCGATGACTAAGTCCAATATGTTTTTAAACTTTCAAAATTAAATCAACATGTTGCGTGACAGTAAGTTTAGAAATTATATTCAAATTGAATCTTTGGCTCTTGGCCAAAGACAGTGATTTGGAGGGCATAAATATTTTTTAATGATGTCAGTGGTTTGGGGCTACAGATATCCCAAATTCTGAATAACAAAATAGTTTATGTTGAAAGGAAAAACAATTTATTTTTTTAAATTTTTTAAAAATATTTTTGTTATTCTATCTAAAAACTATAATGTCAACTCAGCTTATTTTATAACATTATTTAGGGAAAAAAGAATAATCATTTGGGAGTAGACCTATGTATGAAGTATCAGATGTAGAGCTAAACAAAGCTGTAAATCATCCTTTTTTTCACATGATTAATATTTTTTAACAAAGCCGGAATCTGGCAAACTGGGAAATGGATAAGCTCAGCACAGCTTAGCATTAAAATTTTCAAAATATATGCTGCATCTTATTATGACACAGGAAGGACAATGAGTGCAGAACCATGCAAAAATAGTAGCTTTGTGGTTCTTTTTTCCTTTTTGAGCTATTTGAGCACTAAGCCCTGTTGCCATCAGAAGGTGTTTCTGGATGCTTAATGTTAGAATTGGTTTGTCACATAAATAGACTCCATTTCACTCTTGCACAGTTGTCTAGGTTCTGCTATGACGGTACAAATCTCCCCCTTGTTAAAAACAAGTGGAAGCATTTGTATTGATTACAATGATCTTGGGATGATATGTTGAATTAAGCACCAATTCTAATAAAAATCAACAGTACAAGAAATGAGCGTTCCATTGAAGATGGACTCAGTCAAATCATTTCAGCCTTCACATTGTAAAATCTTGTAACAGAGGTCTAGTCAGGTTTGCCTTAAACTGTTAACTGAACATTATATTATCAAAAATAGGCTCCTAAAATAAATATCTACACCAACATTTTTCAGCCATTAAAACCCCTCAAAACTTCTCTAAATGCATATTGCTAAATCTGTCCCTCAGAATACTCCTAGGCAAAGCTGAGGAAAATCCCATTTTCACCAGAATCATCCAATACCAGCAAGCTGAACTGTTAATTTATACCATGATTTTTTCTCAAAAGATGAGTACATGAACCAAAAGTATTTCATTTTGCTTTCTATAAAATTTGTGTTAAGGAAATAGAAAATCCTACAAATCACTGTCTTATTTGTCTTATTCTCAATTTCTGAAAAGATCTTTGTTAATGCCTGGACAGCAATTGCATCTGAAATACAACAGGCATCTTTGAATTCTGCTGTTGTATTCTAAACAATTGTTGGGTTTTTTTTGTAAGCTGGAGGAACTTCAAAAGTTTGGGAGATTTAGGTCAGTGGAATACTTAAATAGGAATGTTTTTCCCTGATTTTAATCGAAATGTTTTGATCTGTAAAACTAGGTTGAACTATCACAAGAACTGCTTATGGGGGAATTTATGATGCCTCTGTTTCTATTTAGCTGGAAAAATTACAATAACAGGTTACAGAGAGCAAGTACAGCATTTCTGGCTTGATGGAAGAGAGGAGATAGAGAACTGTGATGTCCAGAACTAGTGTTTCATTTCTTATTCTGTCTGTATGTTTTTCCCATTAAATTTACTTCTCTTTATACTCCTATCATAAAATTTTCAACTAAACCCAGACATTTTAAAGGATAATATAGTTACCTTGTCATAGAAATCTTTATTGATCTTATACAGTTGTGGAGAAGGCCAAGACCATATTAATGGACCACATCCAGGAAATGATGGTGTTAACTGTCATGACAGATACTGTACCAAAATATTAACTTTTAAGACAATTATGGAAGAGAATCTCCTGCAAGAGAAGAAGGGCTAGGAAGCCTTATCTTTATTTGTCTTTAGTATAACACTAATATTTTCTCTCATCTCAAACAAGGTTAAATGTCCTGAATATAACAAGATTCCCAATGCAATGCATCATTTTCTCTGCTGTTCTTCTGGGCTGCAAAAATCTTAATCAGAGAAATTAATTTAAGTGAGATTATTTAGCTCAGAGCCCTCTGATCACAGGGGAAAAATAGAGCAGCTATCAGTCATGGAAACACCTTGGTATTTGCAAATCACCTTGTCACAGAAATAATGATAATAATATTATCTCTATTATATTGCAGTATTCACTCCAATAGCTTCCAGACAGTTTTACAGCTAAATGTACACAGTGCTACTGAAATGTAATTATCAATGAAGTGGAAAGCTCAGCCATCCAATATGTAAAATAACAGTGAAAAGTCAGAATGTTTCATCCAAAGGAATTTACTGTGTTCTGCGAAAACTTTAGGGAAAAATTACAGTGTTAAAACGGAGAACCGCCCCTGTTTTTAGACACTGTTCCAAAAGATCTGCTTCCAATATGTGCATTCTGTTCAGGTTAGCCATTTAAGAAGGACCTGTCCTGAGTTGTGCTTCATTCTTGTGATAGGACTCTTGATAATTTGAACCCCAAACACCATAAAAAAATCACTGTTTGGCAGAGCAGAGTATTATAAGCAGTGTTCAGCCAATGAGCCAGCTCTTCATGTTTACTGTACAAACTTTATCCAGTAATAGCTGTATTACTGAAGGTAATAGCTGCAATGATCTGCAATTATCTTGCAGTATCCCACTCCTGGCTATTATTCTCCCACCACACAGAAACATTCTTTCTGTGAACAAAATTAAAACAAAATTATTTAAAAATGACAGTTCTTTGTGGGACGTCTGAGGAAACCATGCAACAAACCATGCAACAAACCATGCAGCTCACCCTTGAATGCCAAGTCTTTTTTATCAACCATCTGTTACACTACTGGCAGATGGATAATTCCATTAATACAATGAGACACTATAGCTTGTCCTGTGAAAGCCAGATTAGGTTTGGTACAGTTATTAATATATTATTAAAAAACTTCAGTCAAATAAAGCTAATTTGATTACATACTATAGTTGTAATTGTATTGGACTCAGCCCAGCTTAATAACCTGTGTTCACTAGAACTTGGCTCCACACACAAAAGATGGCTCTTCGTGTTTCCAGAAATGCTGGAGCTCAAACATAGATACCCAAGGAATGAAGACAGATTTCAAAAAAAATTTCTTTTCTTGAAGTAGATTTGCCAGAAACATCTTGAATGGTCAAGCCACTCCAGGGAAAACTTATTACTACAGTGCTGGAGCAAGGGCTGGTGTCCCGCTTGGAGCCTGGCAGGACCCTGTGGCAGCGATATTTGCACTAATTGCACAAATTGTTCTCTATTTCCCCAGATAACAGAGAGCTGATTGTAATCTACTAAACAAAATTTATAATATTTCTATCTCAAATCTTTAAGGGCCTTGTGCTTTCAGACAACTAGAAACTTTATCTTAGAGCACTATTCACTACTTCCTCCTACAAGTTCAATTGTTCTGAGCCGAAAACAATTAAATGTTTCAGAAACAAACCACACAATTAGAAATGAATGAGCATTTCAGAATTGCAGCAGCTCATATTCTGTTATCCTAAATTAGCACTTTAAACTGCTTGATTTTACCCTACTGACATTAATTAAGCTCACCATGTGCTCATATATGACAAATTAAGGGAATTATATTTTTTTAAAAGAGCTCATCTAGCTTTAATTACAACATACTGTACATTACACAGAAAATACTGCTCCAAACTACTGCTTTCAATTCACATCTGATATATTCAAATTAATTAATGACTATAATTTAAAATGATTAACAAAGAAACAAAGATAGTTAAATCAGATAGTTTAAATTACTGTATGTCCAGCTACTTGAGAATGAGATAATTATTGTCTCACAACACTCATGGGAGACAGAAAGAATCATTGACTAAATTAATGTGCCATAAGCTAATTTTATATTTCCAGTCTGTCTGAATAATTCTTTTTCAAATCTGACAAAGTCTTGTGTGGCATATCCGGCCCTAATTTAGCAAATCGTCTTAATTCATGTAGAGTATGTAATCGTTTGCTTAGTAGAATGAGAAATTAGATTCCTTTTCCCCTTTTCATTTGTATACCTTGTTCTCTTTAAATTATTCTTCCAAGAAAGAATTTATACATGAACTTTAATCCCATTTACTTCAGAGCTTTAATTTTGAAAGACAGTTAAGTAAGACTTCTTTCCTGCATCAGAGCCCATTTCATTCTAATCTTTGATTCAGAGTCAGTAAGGAACTTTATTTCTTCCATGGATGGTGTTTAACAGAAGCCAATGCAAGGAGGAGTTAGGTCATCTTGGATACCTTGAGTGGTAAAGCTCAGCTGGTGGTCCACACACTGAATAAGTTGTGGTCATGGAGACTAGTTTGGGACTTCTACCCAGCCCTGCATTTGCCATTCACAAGTAAGAAAGAAGTTTTGTGGATTGCTTACTTATTGATAATTACTGTGACCTCACTGCTTTCTCTCAATGAAAACAAAAATCAAAAGCAAACCTAAAATGTTTCCCGAAGTATCTTGAAAATTTTACAACAATTTGAGGAAATTAATTAGCTTTTGAGACTAATTCAATTGCATCCATTTTTTACTGGAAAATATGTAATAAAAAAGAAATGAAATTCAAGACAATGACAAAGAGAACCTTCCCCAACAAAACCCAAGCCCAACCACAAAAGAAAAACAACAACAACTACTAAAAAATAAAATAGAGACAAATTGAAACACTTGATTTAAGTTGCCTGGGATTTCCCTTCAGAGACCAAATGCTTAATATCTAGGTTTTGGTGAATCAAATATGTCAAGCAAGCAATCTGGATCTTGCTCAAAATCAATATACAGAGAAATCACTACATAAAGTCTATAAACACAGTCTTCTTTTTGATGATGAAGAATAGAAAAGAACTCAGATAAACATCAAACCAGAATAGGTGATAAAAGGTAAAGTGAGAGACATAAAAATATAAACAAAAGGATTTATCAAAGCATGTCTCATGAATTAGCCACATTAGGGAGAGACTGAGCAAGCTGATGAGAGTTGAAACCTCAAAATGTAGTATGCATGCAAAACAGATATTTAATTAAAAAGATAGCAGTAATAAAAGAGTGACTTTTAAGCTAGGGAAAGTCAAGTAGGCCACATTATCTCACCAACCAAATGCAATAAACTTGGCATGCAAATAAGAAATCTTACTTTTTATACTTGCCTCAAAACACTTCAGTACTTCAGATATTCTATGCTCTGAAGTTATTAAAAAGAAGAATCTCTAAACACGACAAGCTATTCGCAGGCTGTTTTTTAGATAAAGAAATATTAACAGATAAAGAAATCTAAGCACCAATAACAAGTTTGAAACAAAGGTAAATCTCCAGGACCTGTGGATATCTCCTGTGAATTTTGTTGGATGTTTAAGGAAGTCCCTTGGGGCGATCTTTAATTCTCTTATACTCTCCTTTTCCGCAAAGGTCAGATCTTATGATGATTTTAGAGGCCCAAACACCTGTGAATCATAAGAAAAAATTGTAAAGACACTAGAAACCCAATTAAATTCCCCATTTTCCTTTCACTTAAACGCAGTTCAAAATATATTTGTAAAGGACAAAACACTTCATAAGTAATACTTACAAGATTTTTTCATGGTGCCAGATCAAAAATAAATCAATTTCTACTGCTTTTGTTGAGTTTAAACACACCTGTAATAGGACAGGACAGAACTTCCTAATTAAAGTCCAGTCCCACACAGATACTTCCTTTCCTACTCTTCCCCGGGTACTTGAATGGATTGTTTGTCTTTATTTAAAGCTAAAACCATCTGCCTAAATCAATGGGGTTAAATTAGTCTTGTTTGAACTGCAGAGAGGAACGAGACATGTCCATTGTCTCTTTTGCTGTTGGCAAAGAGGGTAGGACCCAATTAATTCATCACAGGGTTTCAACTTGGAAGAATGCAGCAGAAAATAACCTTATAGGGTAATGATGCCACGTTATTTTTATCTAACCTGAACAGTTGCTTATAATAAATATATAAAGCAATCTGTGATTTCAGGAAAGTGTCTGTCTGTAAACAATGCCTAGTAAAAAAGTGCCAGCTAAATCTACCTGACTCAAAGAAGTCAGGTATTCTTCTGGATTCTATAACTTCTTCAGGAATTAAAATTTCATGAAATCAAGATTTCAATAAAAACTAAATATCAAAATACTGGTCTATCAAACAAACGAAGAGCATCTGAAATACCGAGGAGAAACACTGTTCCTTAGTATGCTTTGTGTTTGTGGGGGAAACAATCACAGTTAAGTGAAGTTTTGATCAAGTTATTTTCTTAATTCAATTTTATGTAATAATCCACTCAGATAGAGCTTTAATAGGCCCAGAGAAACTTATGTGGAATCTAGAAAGATCAAGAAGAGCAATGTTTATATGAGAAACAAGGCAATTATTTGTCCTAAATGTTACATACTGCTATCAAGGGAGAAAGCTTAATGTGTAGTAGGAATCTACACTTGAAGAAACCTATGTTTGAAAATAAAGAACATCACATAGCTTTTGTTAGTAAGAAATGGTGCAATAGACAGAAATTACCCCAGAGATTTTCTTTTCACATTTAGACTTGTACCACATTCAGGAACAAAACAAATTCATGAATGGCTATATGTCATTGCAATCTTTATTTCACTCCCTTCTTTAACACAGAGATTTCTGAACTAATTTTAATTTGAACTAGATTGCATATTGAACAAGTTAACCACATGGACCTTAAAACCATCAGTGAATCCATTAGAAGTCTACTTAAGTTATTGCATGGCTAAGTATCCTGATAAGTATGTCACTTTACTCTTAGCCTGAGCTTATCTATCATCTTCCTCTGGCCACTGGAGATAAAATTTGAACACCATTGCAATACTGGGCAAATGCAGAGGAAACACAGGTTCACCTGAGATTCTTTAGTTTATATATCCAAAGATCACATCTGACATCTTAATTTTTACCACTCTACTCCTTATGCTGACCATTGTCCTGGGTTTTAGTACATTTATAGAACATTTTGTGTTATAGAAACACATTAAATAAATGGTAGTTCAGTGGTTCCCGTGTTTCTGTTGTCTTCCATTGCAGCCAGCAGTGTCCTGTTGGCAGTGTCACACTTTGTTTGACCTCGATAAGTACCTAAATGTATTTTTTCTACTTCCTGTGGCAGTGAACAATATCAGAAGACCAAACATTTGCCTGTAGCCATGAACAGGAGACCTCTGTTGTAATGATTATGCATCCACTGCAATGTGTAAAATTCAGATGCTGCTTTTGAAAATTAGCATATCCAGAGCACCTCAGCATGTTAAGCATAAGAATCTATTTTGTTTCTGCATAGACCTTTACTTCACAGGGTTGTTTGGTTGAGTTTTTTTCAGAAATAAAGCTATTTTAAAATATTGTGGGACTCATAGCATTAGGGATTTGAATCATAGACCTCCTAACTGCAAATAAAAAAATATCATCTTTTGATTCCAAGTTATTCCTTTTTTAAAAGCAAGAGTCATGCCATCCAAAGCTGCTTTTAATAAAACAAAGTATTTATGGAATTAAATTCCATTTCAAAACTATTTAATGGAATATTTTGAGATAGACAATGATACTTATAATACGGAAATCAGGGAAAAAATAGAAATACTTTCCTTTACATGGGACAATTTTCTTCTGACTGTTTTAGTGTTCTCTTTCATCCTTTTGAATATCTAATCAAATCTGTCATTAAATGAAAAGAAGACACTTCTGATTTTCCACTTTCTAGGCATCCTCCTTTTATTTCCCTTTTAGATGGGCAATAGGGGTGATTCTGAAAACTTTTCTTCAAATGTGTCTGTACTTCTAATTTGAGGGAAATTCATATTAAATGGATACATCTTTTCTTCAGATCTTTTATTTTTCTGAAAATGAAGGTACAACACAGGCTTCTCACTGTGATCTTTTCCCACCCAGGAGATTCCTTTCCTGAAGAACAAGGTTTATGCTTCCAGTAAACATTTACTAGACCTTCTCTGTTGTTATCTTCCATCACAATCTCAAAGCCCTTGTCTTTGTTCTTTTTTTGATGAAAAAATTTTAATGAACTATTAGCTGTAACATTTTGATTCCACAATAAATAATGAAATTGTTATGAATGAAACTGCATCAGACTTTAAAGATTATAAAGTGTGTGTACTCTGGCTGTTCTCTTTTGCCTTGTTCAAAGAGATAATAGTCATTGCCACTTTTTACAACTTGGTTTCTATCCAGAATGATCTGTCACTGCTGAGATTACAGAGGATATTCTACAATACCACCTCAGCACCTCAACATTTCTTCATAAATTCCAAGAATGTTCTGATCGGTCAGGACAATTAAATATTATCTAGCACACATAAATTTTTTTGTAGCTTGTAAGATTTGTGATGTGTGTATATGTCTCTTGACATATTGAACATGAAATTCTGCTACTATCTTAGTCTTCTATTCCTTTGATAATGAGGTATTAGTAGCATTAATTAAACATGATGGTATTTCTTATTTTACTTACAGAGTTCTACAAACAATTCACTTTCTATATCATATCATTAATTTTTCTCGTTTTAAAAAGGATTATGTGTTATATATGTATTTCTGTGATATTCTTTTCTAGGCCTTTTCCTCTAGCTTGTTTTTGCTTTTCTTTGGTATATCTATACAGTCCATTCCTCCAGTGCATCATAGAAGATATAGTCATTTATCACTTTCTTTTTTCTAGGCACACTTTATATATTTATTAAGACCATAAACCTTAAAGTTTTATAATATAATTTGATTATAGTGCCATACATGTTTGCCTTCTCTAATTTCTGGGTTACAATTGTATAAAACTAAACCTTTATTGCCCACAGTTTCATAATGGTGCATTTGTTATCGTTTATACCTTTTTTCTTTCAAATTTGCAAAGGTTTCTTCTTTCTATTTCTGTAAAATTTCTTTTTCCACAAAGAATATTTTACCATTCTCACATTTCTTTTAAGCCGCTTGTTAAATTCACTTCTCTTTCTTTTCTTTTTTTTTAATATCAAAACACTGAGTTATAATTAATTCTTTTGCCTTTTAACTTATATGGTAAAATGCAAATGACTTTCAGCTTCTCTCACTTTCATTACTGAAATATACACCTTGAAATGAAACAAAAAAACCATTATGTTAGGCATTGTAAATTAAACAAACAAATGAATAAAGGATAACATCTCAATAATTCCATATCACCTGTTTCCTCTTTCTGAAGAATGTAAAGAAAAGAAAATTTACTTTTCACACCTTCTTTTAATATCTATGCTGATAGTGAGCTAAAAAGAAATCCAAACTCTTTTGCAATCAATTTTCTTCCCTGATTTTGGCCAATTTGACACCAGAAAGTTTAAAAGCCATTCATAGAACCATTCATAGAATAACATGATTTGGGAAGGACTCAAGAAGACCATCAGCTCCAACTCTGTTGCTACACAAGGCAACCTAGAATATAAACCATATATCTAAGAATGTTATCGAAACTCTTCTTGAACACTGACAGGTTTGAGGCTATCTCCACTTCCCTGAGGCAGTTGTTCCAGTGCTTGACTGCCCTCTCAGTAAATAACTTTTACCTAATATCCAATCTGACCTGATGCAGCTTTTTAAACCATTCCCTCACATCGTATCAATGGATACCAGAAAGAAGAGATCAGCATGTCCTCCTCTGCTGCCCCTCATGAAGAAGTTACAGGCAGATATGAGGTCAACCCGTATTTTCTCCTTCCAAACTGAAGACACATAGTATACTCAGCCACATCTCATAAGTCTTGCTGTCTAGTTCTTTCACCAGCTACATTGGTCTCTTTTCGACACATTCTAGCTTTTTTATATCCTTCTTATATTATTATATGTATGTATATATTTTTCTTATATGCATATTGTGTGTATATATGTTATATATATACATATTTAAGTTAAAGACTATCCTTATGGAAAATGCAAAGAATTAAGATATGAAAACTTCTGATTTTTGAATCAGTGTGTTCCTAGAAAACAGCCTCAGTCCATGCCCTCATCCTTTATTTCATTTTTATAATTTTTATATATATAACCAAAACTTCAATGAAAATCAGTGTCTGCAAGCAAACACGAATAGCAGTTTTTACTTTTATACAGATATAATAAATGAAGTAAAATTTGTAGTAAATGAAGTAAAATTTTAATTTCAGAATCACAGAATCACAGAATCTTCTAGGTTGGAAGGGACCTTAAAGATCATCTTGTCCAACCGTCAACCTGA
>BJBW01025175.1:0-13012 GCA_004320125.1 Scolopax mira
AGAGGAGACTGAGGGGAGACCTCATCGCTCTCTACAACTCCATGAAAGGAGGCTGTAGAGAGGTGGCGGTCGGGGATCGGTTTCTTCTCCCAAGTTACAGATGATAGGACAAGGGGTAATGGCTTCAAGTTGCGTGAGGAGAGGTTCTGGTTAGATATTGGGAAATATTTCTTTCCTGAAAGGGTTGTCAGTCCTTGGAATGGGCTGCCTGGGGAGGTGGTTGAGGCACCATCCCTGGAGGTGTTCAAGAGAAGAGTTGACATAGTGCTTGGGGATATGGATTAGTGTTGGGTGGTGTTTTGTGTGGTGTGGATGTGGTGGTGGTTTGTGTGGTTTTTTGTTGTTTTTGTTTTTTTTCCATTGGTTGGACTAGATGATCTTAAAAGGTCCATCTTGAAAGGTGATTCTGTGATTTTGTGAAAACAAAAAACCATAAAACTGGAGAAGAGCAAAAAGGAATTGTTGAATGCACAAGTTGTCTGAGTGTTTACACGTAGTTTCTTTCTTGAAGCAGAGGAGTAATTTCAAAATACTGGTAAAGGAAAGTCAATGAAAAATAAGAATAAGGGGGTTTGTTTTCACGAATCATAACGGTAACATATATTAATTACTAATTACATGGGAAAGCTTCACTTTGAAACAACATGCAGAGTCCTTTGCTGTTGTTGCAAGCTTTATCTAAAAGTACATTTTGCTGCCACCACAATAAAGTTATAACATTACCTATGCTCATACAATAAGTTAAATAGTTCAGTTAATGGGAATGGCAATAGACAAATGAGAAATATTAGAGCTTACTGCTGTAAAGCACAGCCATTCACACTTATGGACCTCCCTGGGCTTGTTCCACATCCGTTGCTCATATTTCACGTGGTTTGGATGAGCCAGCCTCTTGATACTTCATTAATTCATCCATCCTCATGTGTAAAATTTGCTGCTCATATGCCAGGTCAAACCCATAAACACAGGGCTGGAATTGATCAGACAAAGGCCTCAACAAAGGTGAAGTAACCTTCACTTTACCCAGGGGTTTCACTACAAGTAGAAGAGAGAGAAAGAGTACAAAAGGAGAAGATTCACCAACTGTAGCAGAGGATGGTAAGACTCAAAAAAAAGGGACAATTTCTGCCTTTTTTTAATTCTGCCCAGGATGAACACTCATTATGCAGCTCTGTTACACAGAAGTTGACTATGCCACACTGCAGGGTCCTAGCCTACATGGCATCTAGAAACTGGAAAGGACTTGGAATCCCACAATACACAAGCTTCCATGTATGCTGTAATTCATAGACAGTATTTTCCAGTGCAAAATCTCTCCAGTGTCCTCAGACCCAACAGGAGCAAGGTGGTGGTTTTGCTGAGGGAGGTTCAATAATCTTTTCTTTGAAGACATTTGGAGACACTTGTCAACATTGCACCAAAGTCTAAAATTGATCTATCACTTTGCAATCCATTTCAAGTTCACATTCTCCTTTCCAATACCAGGAAGGATCTCATCATATAAAAGACAGATAGAAATATTGGTCCTGTTCTTTAGTACATTTCACTCTCTAAATGCACGTTTTGTAATTTTATATTTTCAAAGGAATAATTTCTTGACTGACTCCATTCTATTTCTCACATGAAGAGTTCATGATAAATCAAAAAAACCCACTACATTCCAGTTTCTTAAGATTATGTAACATGGTGTATATTTTCAAACCCCTCATTTAAACAAGACTTCTGAGTTTATGGGATAGTGTACCAAGGTCTGCAAAATCAAATTAAAAACAAGCTTTACCATAGTCTTCCCTCTGCCACAGGTAGGTCAGTAATTTCAGCAATTTCCCTGTATTATTGATAATATTTTTTTTCATCATTTGTTAATGTAACTAATTTCAAAACAGCTGTCACATAGAAGAGTTGAGATGGTATTTGTGATATTTTGTGATATTACAGTACTTATGAGCCATCTAAGCTTATATAAACAAAAATACACTTCTCTCTCTCTTTTCTCAAATAATTATTTGACCCATCTTGATTATCCAGATACCTAAAAAGTGAGATCTGATTTGAAAGTGAAAAAATTGGAAAATATTCATGTTATTTTTCAACAAATCCCTTTAAATTTGCTGTGTTTTGATGGTAGTTGGTCTACATAACAAACAATGACAGCATAGTTTCAATGGATGCAAGTCAAAGGTATATCTGATCTCTGAGATCCACGTGTCATCTCAGTAGTAGAATGTTGTAAGATTTTGCCAATATCTTTGAGATCTTTGTGCTGATCAGTGAGTTGTGTATTGTTTACATATTTTGTTTTGGTTTTAAATTTCAAAATATGTGAAAATAACCAAACTAGAAGAAGTGTCAAGGGAGAACACAAATATTCACGTACCATTGAGAATGAATGGTGCAGTGCTTTCAGATTTTAATTGTCAGCATAGCATGCTGGCCATCTCACTACTAATGAATTTTTAAAAAAAGAGGGTGCTTACATCAGGAAACGGAGCATGACAGTCATGACCTACGAAAAGCAGAGTACATTTTCTAATCTTTAGAAGAGAGAACAATTTTTCGTGTTGTATTTTTTGCTTGAATAGACACATTACCAAGGACCATATGATTTGCAAATCTGGTTTAGTTCATCTAGAAAATCTCACGGATCAGGAATGCTCTTTTCTTTCTTAATCATTCTGCTTGGTCCCCAAATTAAATGCAATTCAAACCTCTCTATCAATATGCATTCAAAATCAAAATTTCCCATTAGAGCTATTTGTAACTAAGAAATGTATGCCTGTTGACACAAGAGCAAATGACATGAATGAATCTGCAGACCTCAAGAGGAAAAAGGAAAATGATACCACAACAGTCACCCGTCTGGTACTGATTTCATCATCTTTCCACCCAAACGTTTTCTGCAGCTTTTTTTTTAGCTTTCTTCCGGTGAAATAGTACAAGAACCTGGATAACTTGCTCTCAAGGAAAGATTTTTCTGTGTGCATGAACTCAAAGAAATACCATATGTAAAGAACTTATAGCAACTTTATACACAAAAGTGTTAATAGGACAGATATTGCAAAGCTGGGAAATGCAAGCACATATTGAGGTTCACTAAGAAAGAACATGGTAAACCACTAATCATCTGATAATTTCATAGGTCTTATTCAGGTTCATGATAACATTGAGGAGACTATAGTTATTACTCAGCTGTCATGCTTTCAGTCATGGTGCCTTTGAAGAGTGAGTTAGGGTCAATAAAACAAAAAACTTACCACTTATCATAAAGTGGCTGATTGCAGTAACATCTGATTTCAAATAATAATTTAAAAAAAATAGTGTCTGGTCTGGGTCTGGGAGATGTTTGCTCTGTGTTTTCTGTCTCTTATTATCCTCAGATTGCTGTAGATCTTTCCTATTTCTCCTTCTGCTCCCATTCTGGTGCTTTTCTGTGTTTCAGTCACTCTTGCTTGTTTTTAATTCATCACAGTCTGCCCTAGCTTGCTTCCACCCACAGCTCTAACCTAACACTCTTACTGAATATCACTGAATATCACTGAAATTTTTGGAGTTGGAAGGGACCATAGAGATCATCTAGTCCAACTCCCCTGCCAATGCAGGACCACCCCCTTCTATTATTTTCTTTGAGAAAAAGGAGGAAACTTCAGGTCTCACACGAGAGGAAAGAAGTGAACAGGCACATGTCCCCTACCAGGAGAAATAAAATTGTGAAAGGGTTCGATAAAAGTCCATATCTACCTCTTATGTGCTGACTACCAAATATTTGTAAATGACTCATTTCCCAGCAACAATATAACCTGGCAAGCAATAACAAATTCTTTTCACAATTCAATGCAAATTTTTAGTACCTCAAATGAAGATGTTCATTCTTCATAATAAAATATAGAGTAGAGATAGAATAAAGTAGAGCAAGATTTAGAGAAGGGGAAGAGAATTCATTTTGCCCTGATTGCAAATAAAACATTATAGGGTTTGTTAAAATTTGATGTGGATACCATTACCCCTTAAAATTTACTATCCCAGACTTCCTGTTGCTCCCAACACAATGCAGTCAAACATAAGAGTAATGCCTTTTAAATTGTCTGACAAAATCCTGCCTTCAACTGCAAACTTTTGGACCATCTGAAACCTAGGCCTGGGTTTGAGCTGGCTCTGGGCACAGCCAACAACTTCACGAATGTATATCCCTATATACACATGCAATGAGCAGTCCCCTTGGTCATTTCAAATTCCACTTCCAAGCAAAAAAGTGTCGACTCTTTGATTCCTAGAAGGGGAAGGAAGACATTTAAGACCACTGCTTCCCCAGATGTTACATTTCAAGTACTCAGGTTGAGAGCTCACAGATGAGAATCTCTCTTCCCACCATGGGAGCCCGAGCAATTGCGATGAAAATTCATGGTCTGCCTCGCACTTGAGAAAGGAGGAGAACAAAAGAGATGAAGGGGCAGAGATGGAAGCGGGGAGGGAGGGAGAAGACATCTAACAGCAAGCAGCGATCCAGGCTAATATGGATAATGGCAAAACCACCAACTCCTTTTTCAGTGTTTGCAACCCCAGGGAGGCCAATTCCGAGAAGATCGTATTGTTCAAACAATGGATTGATCGGCATGTTCATGGGCTGCGAACAGGCCAGCTTGCGGTAGAGAGGGGGCTGGTGGGGGGAACAAACAAGCAATTTGGAGCAGGAGGGAAGTGGGAGGGAGGCCAGCCAGGCATACTCTGCGCCATCAGCCCTGACATGTGGCCATGGCTGCTTAAAGAGCAAAAAATGCGGAGGAAGAGAAGTTAAGTGAGGCCATGCCAGAAGAGTTAGCTCAGCTAAGATCTGTCACGGGGAAGAAAAATGGTTTTGAGGAAGAAGACAGAGTGTCTGGGTAGGAGCTCCCATTGGTTTGGAGAGGAGCCGTGCTCTGAAAGTAGGCTAAACACATAAAAACAGATTGCAAGCATCTCAGCCCAAACCAGTGAGCATCTCTGGTTTTGATGTCCCCCACTTCCATTAAAAGTTAATCAGGATATTTTATTTTTTTTTTTATTTCTCAGCCTTAATTGTATTCCATAATAGCCATAGTATAAAGCTTAAGCACGTTAACTTAAAGCTTTCCTGCTAGCTCCCTCTCATTTAAGAGATCAATTCAATGTCAGTGCTCTGTTGAAGAACTTTTTATGTTATGAAGTAACAGAAGGGTTGTTAAGGTAGAAACAACTCCACATTTGACTCCTAGACCTACTGTACACTTCAGCTTAATGGAAGGCTTCCAGGGAAGAAATTTTTTTCCCAGAAAAAATTGTATCAACATTAATTTTTGTGGCATTTTAGAAGTCAATGATAAAAAGACATCCTACTTCAGAATTTAGGGTGGATTTACCCAAGTGGATTTACCCAAATAAATGTTTTGTCATCCAAGGCTGCATCAAGTAAATGCTGAAGAGTGACCATAGATCTGTTGCAATTGTTGGTTTAGAGGACCTGATGCCTGCACCATATGGGTTTCTCGGTGGTGTCTTTGAAATAGCTGCAAATTTTGGCCACTACCAAATCAAAATGGACATTCTGGGGAGAGCAGAAAAGGCGGCGTACCACTGTATAGCTGAAGCAGAAAAGTGGTTTGTGTCTGGGACACTTTCTTTTAAGGTACAGGACCACACACATGAAAGTCTTCCAGGCTATAGCTTCTGACAAAAAAAAGCACTGACAGCAGCTGTGAGTTATTTAAACATTTATTAAATCACTTCACAACAAATAGTAACACATCAAGTGCTATCCTCGCGTCTTGTAGCAGTCTTATCCTAAGAGGGAAAATACTAGTTAAATGATTTTTTAAGTTTTTAAGATATGTAGTTAATATCTAAGATAGAAGTTTCTCTAGGACTTCCCTAACGGTTCCTTTACTTAGTAGAATTTCAGGATACAATGATTCCATATATATATACTGAAATGAATAAAGAACTTTCTGATGGTTGAACTATCCGTGTTTCGTAAGGCACATCCTTCTATTGGGCACTAATGAGAAACTCAGAACACACACTGGTACTTTACGTCTCTTAAATTCATGAAGAGCTCTGATTTCACAAATGACATATGAATATATGTCATGAATTTGGGTGAAGTAGGAGTTGGTGCATTCAGGCTTATTTTGCAAAAATAAAGACAAGAATGAAAAATGCAGCTTTAGAGCCTTTTTCTCTTTTTCATGTTCTTGCAAAAGTTAAACAGCTGTCTTTCAGGCTCTTTTCCCTCAATTTTCTTCACTTTGCTAAAAGCTTTGACAAGACAATGATTTTTTTTCCCCTAGTTAAACACTTTCACTTGTTACTCTCCCAACTCCTCACCTACTGTGAGAAAAAGTTCTCTGCAAACAGCAGCATAGGTTATGAACAAGGAGATATCTTCATATATGTTTTAACTGGAATGTCATTTATTTTAAACAAAAAAAAATTTATATAATTTTAAATATTATAGGGTTTTTTAATATTTGCCTTAGAAAATATATTTTTTGCACCCAGTATTTATCTAATCACGTTTTGAAGCCTTTTTTTTTTTTTTTTTTAATCATGAAAATGAAATAATCCCTTTCCTTCACTCTTTTGTCCTCTTTTTTTTTTTTAATACAATTTGGACACAGCAGATGAAGTGCAAATAAAATCTCCTATACAGAAACAGAAGGACTACAGCATGAAAATCTTTTTGGTGTGGTGGCAAGGGGGTATATACATGGTACATAACAGAAGACAAACTATTGTCAAACTAGACAAGACAAACTAGAAAAACAAACTATTCCTGAATGTGGAATGAATAAACTCCACTGACATATGTTTGCCCCACATGCCCCACAAACACACCACTGAGCAGTGATTTCAGATCACCAGAGAATAAAGGAGCTTCACAAAAAGGACAGCACACGTTTTGTCTAGGAAAACATGCCCACGGTGGAAAGGGCAGGATGAGGAAGAGGAAACTGATGTGAACAGGAACTTTACCCCTTCTTCCCCAACTCTACCTTCCTCTTGGCAAAGCACATGAAGTGAGGAGGACGTTGCTGCAGCAGTGGGATGGGGCAGGGTGGGCAGCCTCTTCAGAGCGACCCAGGACCTCTGGCAGAGTCACGGAAAGCATTAGGTCAGGATACACACTGCTGGGGCTTTGGGGGGAAAAGAGGGGAGGAAAGAGGACCGTAAGGTAATGTTTGAGAAGGGGAGCCTGTCAAGTGTGTGAGAGCCCATCAGCCCTGAGCCCCACTTCTCCAGTTGGAAAATATCTGTCAAATGCAATACAAAATAAACGTATTTCTTACATACAAAACAACAAATCTCACTCATTTATCATTTCACGAGTGAAGTATAACCCAAGGACTTTGGCACTACCAATAACCAAGAAACCATCCCAAAGAAGCCAAGAATTGGTACGACAGCGTTGAGTAAGTGTTATGTATAGCAAAGGTTCTAGCAGTCCGAAGAGGTATCACTGGAAATTCTTCCACATGCTTGAGTTTGTCATCTTAAAGCCTAGCTTTCTTGTAGTAAGAGCTAAAAGTTCATAGCTAACTACAAACACAAAAAACCCCACTCCAACTTTATGACATTTTTAAGACAAAAAAAAGAGCAAAGAAAAGACAAAAACCTCATTAACTCTCTGCAGTAGAATTTCTTCTATTGTCCTTTGAGTTACTTGTTGCAACCATTGTTAAAATGAGGAGTAAAATAACCACAGTATTCCTCCTGTAAGTAGAAAGGTTTGGGGTTTCCTTAGATTTTTCTTTCTCTTTTTTTAATTGTATCCCATTCTTGGCCAATATAATGAGCATGCTTGAGTACTAAGTCATTATTTAATACTCTCAAACTGCTCACTCACTGTCCACAGAGAGAAAGAAGTTTCCAACCAGATTTAAATAACAAACTTGAGGAACCTGTGGTCAGGTAAAAAAAAGTGGATAGATAATTCAGTGTGAAATATTAATTTAGGTTTCCTGTGAAAGGCATTTAAGGGGTACTCTATCACTAGCAGTAAAAAGAAATAAAGAGAAGTGGAGCTATCACAATTTTGAGAAGTATTCAGAAAAAACAGGGTGTTTGGGGTTACATATGCATTTCAACACCAGTTTCCATGCTTTGTTTAGGAGAATACTGGTGCACAGATGTTAATAGATATTCTGGTTTGGGGCTGAGAGCCCAAGACTCTGTTCTTCCAACTAATTTAATTTTTACAATTAGAGCACAATGCTCTCCTCCCTCCTCCAAATGCTCCCTCTTCCCCCTCACTGTTCCCATAAGTACATCCTACATGCTCAGCTCCTCCTATAAGGCAAATCATTTTTTTGATTTTACAGAAAGAAGATGTTTGAAGGAGACAAACACAGAGTCTCTTAATTTTTTTTTCTTTCTGCAGAATTCAGGTGACAGCAAACTGACTTTACCAATGTACAAGTATATATTTCTTCACTTTTAAGGGGAAGAACAGGAAGATTTTAAAGGTTGGGAAGGAAAAAGTAGGTTTTCTTACCTAAAAAAAATAGGTTTTCTTACCATTATGAAGCACACAACATAGAAGTATGGCCAGGTTTTCTAGTCACACAACTATACTGTACAGGAACAGAACAAAAGGGATAAAAATATAAATCTGTATTCCTCTACATATAACAAACATAGTTTTGTTACAAGGAATCAGTCAGTCCCAAGGTATGCCAAAAATTAAGTTGTTTCCCACCAAATGATAGCGTAGGTGTGATATGGCCAACTTTTCTAATTGCAATTTGTGCAAAAAGCAGTAGAATTTTTAATAACAAGAAAGCAGATCCTCAGAAATCATCAAAGAACAGGCTTGCAGGTAGAGTAATAAACTAATTTTAAAGTTAAAGCATTTTTGCCAATGGTTCTCCTTGTGTCTGACCAGATGGTTTTTAATTATGGACACTGATGGCTCGTTTCAAAAAGTTCAGCTACAACTTTGACAACTGGAGTTTCCACTCTGTTGATATGAAGCTGACTTTTTTGAAGGTAATGTAAGTACTGTGTAATACATTAAGATAGATTTGACTCTTTAATATTTATAAGATTAGCATTTATATTAGACCATAATGAGCTCCAATTAGTATCATTCCAATCTAACCTAAGGTCTATAACCCAATTTTCTTACATTTCAGACATCATCTTCAAAAGTAAGATGGAAAAGAATTGATTGATTCATGACAACATTTTTTAGGGTCTACTGGGAAGAAGAATTGCTTGAATGATTGATCAGCATTTTTTCATCTGTCGCTTGAGGTATCTTTTATAAAAAATACCATGTTAAGCTATGAGTTCACTGATAATAGCAAGTATTTAGAAATTAACTTTTTTTTTTTTTTTGCTTGTTCAAAATCTAAACATTTCCCTTGCTTGTCAAATAAATCCTTAATTAAATTGATTTCCCTTGTTGCATCCTTTTCACAGGTAGATTGTTAAATCACTTGAAACCTCAAGGTGATGCCAGGCTGGCATCTAAATAAATTTATTCTGTGTAACCGCTGCTTATGCCTTACACTCCACTGTAATCAGTAATGCTGTGACTGATCAGAAAGTTCTCTTTGTAGGATTTTTGTCTGACACATCCAGCCACCCATCACCTTTTGATTGACCCTGGTGGTGTGAGGCACCATTGGGAGGTGTGAGATAAAGAAAACACCTCACCCAAGCTGGAGAGCGTCTGCTGGACACACAGAGCTTGTGTTTTATGAAGAAGACATGGCAAATGCCTGCTACAGACAGGGGGGTGGAAGGTAAAAAAAAAAAAAAAAAAAGTATAAAAGGGATATTATACCCACAGATATGCCAGAAAGATGAGCTCCCTCTAACTTTAGGAATCAGTAGGCCAGCAAAGATAAACTTGTGAAGATAAACTATGGGCTTTTTTATAAGTTGTATGTTTTCACAAGACTAATTTTAGCTTTATACATTTCATTAAGATAAAACTAATTCTTTTAGAGGTGTTTAAGCATAAGGGAGTCCTAAATCAGATACACCATGTCATGGCGTATTGTCATGGGAATAAAAACACATGAGGTGTCAGAAGCTAACATGCTTGGCCAGTGATGTTGCAGGAGTATCAGGCTAGAGTAAAGATGGAGAAATCAGTGCTCAGTGTGCAAAATCCCACATCTCTATCAGCTGGCCTCTGCACCATCTCTTTCCTGTAAGCAAGACCAACAACAGATCCTATTTCTTCATCTGAAGAAATATACAGAGAGAATTCCAGGGGAATGTCCAGCCTACATAAACCACAAGTAATTTACCCATTTGTATCCATAGTCCAGGTTAGCGTGCATCTCTAATCCAATTAATTCACATCTCTTGCAGCAAGGTCTCCCACCTGCTTTTAAGCACTTTCCTTTTACCGAGTACAGTCCTCTGGGAGCGTACAGTAATCCATTAGCAATCCTATGCTTTTGTACATCCTCCCTCTTTCAGATTTTATTGTATGTAAGGCATTGCAAACACGCATGAAATAAATATGAAATATTTTCTTAGAAGTCACATTAACAGATGTTGCTCTGTTCATAGAAAGACTACAATAGATACCAATATTCAATTAAAACCAGTTTGAAATAGGATTCAAAATAGTACCCTCACTCCATACTTTTTCTCATGAATTTCCACAAGATGGGCATACTCTCTAGAACATAACTCACTGGGAATGACTGTTGCACTGAAATACATAACAGCAGCCCACCATGAACCCTCTACAAGGCACTTCACAGCTTTTCCATCTTAGAATCATAGAACTGACTGGGTTGGAAGGGACCTTAAAGATCATCTAGTCCAACCATCAACATAACCCTGACAAAAATCACTAAACCATATTCCTAAGGACTAAGTCAACCCACCTTTTGAACACCTCCAGGGATGGTGCCTCAACCCCTTCCCTGGGCAGCCCATTCCAAGGCCCGATAACCCTCTCCATGAAGAAATGTTTCCTAATATCTGATCTAAATCTCCCCTGGCGCAACTTGAGGCCATTGCCCTTTGTCCTATCTCCTGTGACTTGGGAGATGAGACTGACCCCCGCCTCTCTACACCCTCCCCTCAGAGAGTTATAAAGCGTGATAAGGTCCAAGTAGTGTTTTCCCCCTCTCATCTCTCCTGAAGTTACAAGGCTAAGACCCTACCTCAAAGCCTATTTTCAGGTAATAGTTCCCCAATAGATATGCTTCATTTCAATTTATTTTGTAAGTAATGCTTTCATATTCTTGCTTTCCAGTAAAAAGAAGAAAATCTGTCCTATGGGCCTTGTGAACTCTAATAAATCATTACCCGCTTCTAGTAATTTCTATTTTCAATTCAGATTATGTTATCAAATCTCCCTAAAGAAGAACTTGGGTCAGCTCATAGCCAGTAGTCCACCAGTGCTGGTAGAATATTATCCACTTTGATTCTGTTGATTGTGTTTCTGTTATCTCAGTATCTGTAGAAGACATAAAATGGAAGGTTTTGGAAAGCAATAATCTTACATTCTCTTGTTTCATGAAGTAATCTCAGTGATCCCTATTCCCTTGCAGCTCTGCCCCTTTCAAGTAAAATCTGGTAATACCCCAGGTCAGCTGGCAGTGCTGTTCTCTGCTACTTCAATTTCCTACTTTTCTGTATGCACAGTGATCATAAAATTAATTTGACTCAACATGCCATACAGCAAAGGAGGATTATGGAAGGATATCAGTGAAGCTCTTGAAACAGAGACACCACTTAGAGAGATGTCATAATGCAAGAATAATGTTTCTGTAAACCTTCTCCACCACAGCATCATGCACATGTTTGTCCATGAAAACCTCTCCTTGCACGACCCACCAGCTTTCAGAAAAGTGAGCTCCTTCAAAATATCAAATGTGCTGCACATGGTCTTGTACTCTTGCAATTGAACATCAACACAACAATGCAAAAAGATGCTGCTTATAACAGAATAAAATGAAATAAAACCTACCAGGTAAAAAAAGAAAAGCTGTAGGACTGGACATTATATATTTGAAGTAGAAGAAATAAGATGAGGTCTTAAATTTCCACAGGAATTGTTATTAAACACCACACATACAGTATACTAAAATTCAAGATGACATGATAATCAGATGTTTGAATTGTTTAGAAGACCCTAATTTGGAGTTGCTAAAATGCTTGGGACACCAGTTGTCCCCTCAATGGCACACTTCCCTCCCGACCCTAAACCCGTAGAGGTACCTTAAGAGGGCAGGTCTCAGTTAATATTGCAAAGAGAAACCAGAATAATGAAAAAGTCTAATGACTGAATTAGAAAGCATCTTGCAGCCAAATCTTGCATCAGCATCCAATGTTACCAACACTGCTGTGGAAAACATCTCAAAAGTAAGGGATTACTGATGCACTATTTTCTATATTCCTACTGTTTAAAAAAAATAATTAAAAAATCCATTTGTTTGCCCTACCTTTCTCTGTGTCATCCATGTTGATTGCTAGTGTTGGTTGGGGGCAATTAAAATAGTACGAGTGATGAATTTGAGTAGCCGTCCTTACATTGACTGTGCAGCAATGGTGGGAGAAAAGAGGTAGTTAGCTGGAGACTCATTAAGTGAGTTATGCATGCAGACAGAGAAGCTGCACTGAAAACAAACAGACAAGAAAAGCACTTCTGGATCAGACCAAGGGTTCATCTCAAGGGTTTCCAACGGCAATAGAGAAGCGACTGCAGAGGGAAGCTTAGTACTGGTGGAAGGTTATGCTTCACTTAACACTTCCTCAGCCTCCAGGCCTCCAGACCAGTACAGACCGGACGACGAGGTGTTAGAAAGCAGCCCTGAGGAAAGGGACTTGGGGGTGCTAATAGACGAGAAGCTGGACATGAGCAGGCAGTGGGCACTTGCAGCCCAGAAGGCCAATCACATCCTGGGCTACATCCAAAGAAGTGTTGCCAGCAGGTCCAGAGAAGTGATTCTCACACTTTGCTCTGCTCTGGTGAGACCTCATCTGGAGTACTGTGTGCAGGGCTGGAGCCCTCAATAGAAGAAGGACA